>CM052549.1:3954325-4001922 GCA_028533065.1 Trachops cirrhosus
GACAGGGCCCGTAGCCCAGTTGGGCGTGAAAACTTCTGGAAGTTTCTCTGGGATCGCCCACACCAGGTCCCGCCCTCTGAGTACTTCCTGCTGAAGTTTCTGATGATTGTGTCTCCTCGCTCATCAGAATCTGATTAGCTATGATTCTGTCGACTTTACAGGAGACCAGAGAGGCAGATATAAGCTAGTTCCCTTGAAAAAAAACAGAGTTAGAACAAATCAAGTGCTTAGTTTCCAAGGGAAATATCATTCAAAAAGGATTAAAAAATAAAAGTGCAATTCCATCCCCACCAAGAAATTTTATCCCCAAATAGGAAATGATAAACTTTCTCAATTTTTTTGTGTGAGGTCATATACATTTATGTCATGCCACTAATATTTGACAATACCTGTCAGAGTTGGAGTAAAATGTAAGTTTATTAAGAGCCAGAAAATAGTTGGAAATAACCTATCTTTAGCTAATTTTCACCAGTTAACTCATTTAAATCTTCTCTGTTATTTGAAAATCTTTGATTTATCTTGTTTCTAGGTAACACCAATATAGCCACAAAAAATCCTAGCACTCAATAAAATCATTGAAACTGTTTCTAGGGTTGGAAATTAACCACGGAAAGAGCCAAAGTCTTTTTTTTAAGGCTTCAAAATAGTTGTTAAAGACATTTTGATTAATGTATAAGAATGATTAGGGATTGGATTAAGTCAATAATAATGAAAGTGAATCTCAGTATTTGAATTTTTAAAAAATTGTTCTCTAGGACTATGTAATTTGTTTTATTAATAAACCGTATTTGTCATGAAAGTAAGCTTTATAGAATATAAAATGTGTGTTTAGTGTGTATTTTAAAAATTTATTTAATGGTTTTATCCCCAGTGATCTTACCTAACCATTTCTGCCATCTAGTGGCAGCATACCCTAATTGCAGGCAAAGTACTGTATGTAACGAAATACCTGGGAAAGTGATTTCAAAAATATTTGGCATTCTCTTCTCTCTACATAGCTCTCCCCCGGTTATTTTAAGTTGGCATATGTTGAGCATTATGATAACTGCTTCAACCTTCCCACAACTTTTGTAAATTGGAGATTTCATTAGTAATCTTGTCTTCTCTTTTGTGGTATAAATACTATCACTCTCCTCAATAACCATTCAATTTCCTGTAATAATGTTTATGGTTAGAAACTTCTATTCATCGTTAACCTCAGCAATTTGATTTATTATAAACATATAATATTTTATGAATGGAAAAGAAAACTGTCCCTTTTATTCTACCCAGTTTTGCATAGCAATTATCCAGCCCTCAAATATACATAATCTTTCAGACCTTTATTTTTCACTGCGTTACAGATGTGAGGTTTTTCCTTGCAGATTGCTGTCTAAGAATATACCGGTACAGTGTCTAGGTCAGCAGTATGCCTGTCTTCCGTTTACAGATGGAAAAGTTGAGGTTTGGGGTTCGGGGTTGAGCCCGTTCTCCAGAGAGGTGCAATTTTCAGAAGCTCTTCCCTTTGTCACCTTGAACCATCACAAGAAACTACAATAACATAAGTAGTTTTTAAGGTATAATAACATGTAGGTTGGCTAGAATACCCAAAGTAGAATTGTAACATTTATTTTGAGTTTGATGGATTTATGGGGATTGCGTTCAAGGGTGGTGCTGCAGCATTTAAAGACTAACATTTTGTCCCCAAGTAATTTAGTAACAGAAAAGAAGCCAGCTATTATCCCCCCCTTTGGGGTCATAACTCTCTTTCATGGCCATACTAATTTCTCCTGCATCTGAATTTTTCATTATTGTAATTAAGTGCTACTTTACGAGCAATCATTTCTAAATAGATGCTGATTTGCTAAGTTCACAAATTTTTTTACACAAGTGTTGCTGAAAAGAAATTAATCATGCTTCATGCAGAGAAACCCCCGTAGCAATGAGATATGTGGAAGTTGTAGGAAACGCTTTGTGGAACTCTCTCGTCTCCTCTCCTCATTTTGTTTTTGGTGGAATAAATATGGCAGGGGAGACTCTTATCTGTTTTACGATTTAAGCCAAATAACCACCTGAAAGTCAGAAATCCTCTTAGTTATTGTTAATATGCCGTGTGGTTGTACGTACTTAGGTAATACTGTGAGCCTTCCTGCTGTTAAGGGGGAGTCTGGCTTCTCTTTCCTCCTGAAATGGCTGGTGTTGTCAGTGGCGGTCAGAGCCCTCTCGTTTCACCAGGAGATGACACTTCAAGGGAGCTTCCAGTGTTGCCAGGTGGTGGCCCTGGTGTTCTGGTCAGATTTACATTTCCTGGTTATTATTTCCGTCAAGCAGGAACAAGGCTGTGTCACTTCATTTAAGGCTCCCGTGAATTCAAAGCAGAGTAAGACCTCATTAATCTGTGCCCCATTTGTTCAGAAGATGCAGTCACTTAGAAAAGTGCTGGGCTGCAGTTTATTCCCGCTATCTGTGAAGAAAGGCTCACTAACCCCCTCACCAGACTAACATGCAATCAAGACTGGAACGACCGAAGGCATTCAATACCCTCAGGCAACTTGAGAAGTACCACAGAGCTAAGGAAGATCGACACTTGAAATACAAATAAGTTTTTGGAGTTCTTAAGGACCACCTCTGACCAGCAGACAATGATGAGAATCTAAAATGGCCCTTATTTGAAATATTGGGTTGGCCAAA
Organism: Trachops cirrhosus; assembly: GCA_028533065.1. Classification (NCBI taxonomy): domain Eukaryota; kingdom Metazoa; phylum Chordata; class Mammalia; order Chiroptera; family Phyllostomidae; genus Trachops; species Trachops cirrhosus. The sequence goes on from CM052549.1 coordinate 3,956,996, forward strand.
AAGTCGGTTATGTTTCTTCAGCAAGATGGCTCCGGTAGCGCTTTAGGTGTCTTTAACTTCATTTGAAACAATTTTGTTACATTGTATTGTGACAGCTGTCATATCAGCGTGACTTAACAAAAACTTACCAAAATTGGTGAATTTTTGTGGAGCCATTTTAATATTAAAGATGGAAGAAAATATGCAACATTTTTGGTGTATTATGCTTTATTATTTCATGAAAGGTGAAAAGGCAACTGAAATGCAAAAAAAAAAAATGTGCAGTGTGAAGAGAAGATGCTGTGATGGATCAAACGTGTCCAAAGTGGTTGCAAAGTTTCGTGCTGGAGATTTCTTGCTGGACGATGCTCCACGGTCAGGTAGACCAGTTGTATGGCGATCAAATTGACACATTACTGAGAACAATCAACATTATACCGTGTGGGAGATGGCCAGCATACTCAAAATATCCACATCAATAAAGTTATTGGTGAAAATGAAAAATGCAACATAATGGGCCTTTGGCCACCCCAGTACTTCCCTCATTCATTATTATCCTGCTTTAAACCCTGTTACTCCAGGTTCCTGAGGTTTGACTCAACGTGGCAGGCACAGCAAGTGTGCCAGCCTGCATTCCCACCAGCAGTGGGTGAGGGTCCCCTTTCTCCTCATGCTCGCTGACATGTGTTTGTTGATTTACTAAGGATAGCCATGCCGGCAGGTGTGCGGTGATATCTCACCACGATTTTAATTTGCATCTCTCTGATGAATAGTGAGGTTGAGCATCTTTCACATGTCTATGGGCCGTCTGTATGTCCTCTTCGGAGAAGCGTCTGTTCCGGTCCTTTAGCCATTCTCTAATTGGATTGTTTGGTTTTTGGTGTTGAGTTACAGAAGTGTTTTATACATTTTGGATATTAACTCCTTACCTAATGTGTCTTTGGGAAATATGTCCTTCCATTCAGTGCACTGTCTTTGCATTTTGTTGATGGTTTCCTTTGCTATCCAAAGTTTTTTAGTTTGAGGTAGTCCCGTTTGTTTATTTTTATTTGGTTACTCTTCCTCCATTTCTCTCTTTCATATCCCATAATTTTCTGAGTACAGGTCTTTTACCACTTTAGTTAAATTTATCCCTAAATACTCTATTTTTAATTGTAATTATAAATGGGATTGTTTTCTTAGTTCTCTTTCTTCTGGTTCATTATTAATGTATAAAATTATTTTCTTTTATTTTTAAAGACTATTTTTTAGAGCAGCTTTCGGTTCACAACAAAGTTGATAGGGAGGTACTGATACTTCCCACATACTCCCTATAGACACCCGTGAATGGCTTCCCTCATTGTCAGTATTGCCAACCAGAGTGGTGTCTGTGTGTGCGCGTGCATGTGTGTGTGTGTGTGTGTTTTAACAACAAGGATGAACCCACACTGATGTACCATGATCACCCAAAGTCCGTATTTTAAATTAGGGTTCACTCTTGATCGTGTGCATTTTATGGGTTTGCACAAATGCATGATGTTGTGTATTCATCACTGTAACACCATAGAGTATTATCTCTGCCCTAAACAGCCCCCACGCTCTGCCTGTTCCTCTCTGCCCCCGCCCCAGAAACCCTCGGCCTTTTTATCGTCTCCATAGTTTTACCTTTTCTTGAAGGTCGTTAGATGGAATCATTCCATGTGTAGTCTTTTCGCATTGGCCTCTTTCCCTCCGTAACCTGCATTTAAGATTCCTCCATGTCTTCATGACTTGATAGCTCGTTCCCTTTTGTTTAGCATTGAGTAATATTCCATTGTCTGGATGTGCTGCGCGATGATTTTCACAGAGGTTTGTTATCGTTGTATCTGTCTCACAGCCGGGCACACTGCCCATCACAGGGCTTTGCTCACAATTAGCAGGCGCCCAGTGAACCTGGAGTGAGTGAATGAGTGAATCTGTTTCAGTCTGTGCTGGAAAATGTGGCATAAAGGTAGAGGGTTCTTTTCTGTGCTGTTGCATAAGCAAATGTGTTTTTCATCTCTGTAGGGAACTAAAATAAAGGATTGATTCCAAGCCTGGAAATCCCATAGCTAGCTTCTTAGTGTTTCAAGCTTGGTCTGTCACTTGACTTTATTTCCCCTTTCCCCTCCCAATCACCTCACAAGATCGTGGATCTCTCTCCCAGGATGTCATCCTGCGGAAGGAAAGGGGCCCAGTGTGGAGTGTCAGCGGTTCCTCTCCTCCTTCCGGAGCTGTGATCGCACAGAAAGCTCCATCCTGTGCTGATGTTTGAGGATCTGTTTCCATGGAGCGCGACTCCCCAGCTCAGAAGTGGGTTTCATTGCACACAGTGTTGCAAGGAAAAGAGAATGATTACAATTAAACTTAAAAATCCCGGATTAATAATAGAAATGGGAGCAACGTTTTCAAAATTAAGTACAGGGTGGAATACGATGCATATTTAGGGTTACGCTTGCTCTGCAAACATTGCCTTTTGTTTAATCTTATTTTATTTTGTTATTTTATGTTGCTTTCTGTTTGGGGGAATTGCATTGCCTCTAGAAGACCCTGCTGTCCACTAGCTTCTGGGCATATGTCCAAAATACAAGTGGTCATTAATGAAATTCTGCAGACGAGATTTCCTTGGAGACTTCCAGAAGACTTCACTAGTCCATCTCTACCCATGTGGTCTGACCTGTGCCCTTCCAGACAAAGCTGCTCAAAGAAAAAATAATAGGATTTGGTGCTTGCATGGTGGAGGTCCAGAAGGATACAGAAGAGTGAAGGATAAACACGAGATTTGGAAGCAAAGGAGACGTGGAGAGCAAAGGTCAGGTTGGCCCCGCATGGGTCTGGAGGGGGTTGATGACCAGGGGCAGAGGGTGGCGAGCGCTCCCTGCTCCCCACCAGGTTCTGCGTCAGACCCAGGCCCTGCACTCCACATTGTCATGATTCTGCCAAAGAAACCGTAACCTATTTTTCCTACTACACGGACTGAATGAGCAGGATTTACAGTTTCTGTGGAGCCACCATTGTATACCAATTAGAATTTACTTGTACTATAGCTCAAGTATTTTGTACATTTTATAGCACTTCCAAGCTCATTAATGCTGAAAAAAGTGGTATGTTTACAAAAAGTCTCTTTTGCTGGTAAAAACTCAGTGAAGTTATTTGTTATGACTTTTAGGAGCAATAAAATTTAGAAATATGTTAGAAGGCAAACAAAATGAGTCACTATTAAATATTTTTAGATACCTTGAATAGTTCCATGATTCCATGGAAGGTAAAGGAGGAAGAATTGGAAGAATTCTCTGCGTATAGGACTTTGGTCTGAGGCTCAGAGTCTGCCAGGCGCTGGGGGCGGGGATGGGGGCCCGGTGTCGGCCAGGAGAGCTCTGCTGTTGGTGTTCAGCTCTGGCACAAGCAGAGCCCCAGAGATGTGCTCGGTAAACCTGACAGCTGTCCTTGGGACAGCAGGTGTGCAGTCAGAGAAATGAGCAGGCTGCCAGGGACCGTCAGCAGGGCAGACAGGTTAAGGGCTGGGCTTCTGGGGAACAGCAGGTGTTTGTTCCAACTCTAAGGCTCAGGCTCCTCATCTGTAACGTTGGATTCATGGCTGCGCTCACCTCGTGAGATCGTTGTAAGGACTGCATTAGATTTGCCATTTGTACGTGCTAAGTTCCCAGCCTAGAGCAAGCATCTGATGAACGGGAATGGTTACTTTTGTACAGATTTAAAATCTACTTGATAGATCTACTTCAATTTCATGGCATTATGGATCTTCCCGAAGAGTATGTTGGATTCTGAGGGTAATTAGGAAGAACTTAGTATAGTCTTCCTGATTTCATGTAACCCGTAGAGATGGGTCTACTTCTACCCTAATGTTAGATAGATCTCAGTCTAGGTGAAGAATTCGAGAGTTTCTGTCATGGAAATGACATCATTCATCTTTTGAAAGCTTTACACTCTCTTTAATGAGCAGGGCTGATGGGAGCTCAGTGGAGAGGAATGGCTGTCCTGTTTGTTTGTGTCTTTGTTTGGTTGTACCACCGTCGTTCTCAGGATGTCCGTTTTCTAGCAACCAGCCCCTTGTCTCTCTAGCGGAGTGTTAGTTGGTATTCTGGACTAAGAAACCCCTCAGCATGGCCATCTGGAATGCCACTATGTCAGAGAGACTCACAGAGACCAGAAGTTTGCAGTTTGGGTGGCTGAAAGCTGGACCACTTTGGACTTGGCTGTCCAGGCAGAGAGCTCCCTTATACCACCAGCCCCCTGTCCCTGCCCACCAGCAGGTGCCGTGTCTGACAGCTGGTACTCTCAGTTCCCCCAGTGCCCTCGCCACGGTGGCCCTGCAGTGCTGCTCGCCCTCCTCCTCCACCCAGGAGGCCCATTTACCTGTCTTAGAAACCAGTTTGCACTCTGGGATGGAGCCCCCATTTGCTCTGGAGTGTCCCTGAATCTGGTGAATGCCGGTTGTGCTTCTCCTCTGTGGTGGTCCACACTGGGTGGTCAGTAAGGAGTGAGTGTTTAGTCAGGGTCATTGCGATAGTCAGTGAACCTTCGGAGAGTTTTCCAGGCCTTGAAGTTCTCCGAGACATTTCCAAATAAGCATACCACAGGAACAGAGAAAGCACGCACAGAAATCCAATTTTGTGGTGTGTTGGGAGGAAAACAAAACCAGCATGTTCCTCCCCCGCTCCCTCTGTGGTCTGGTGTCTTCTAGGCACTTCCTTCCTTCCCAGCAGTTGCCCTCTGGGAGTTGGGAACAACAAAATCTCTTTTTCATAAGCTGGAAGCAGAGACTCACAGATGAGAGCCCACTGCTTCGTGGTTGGTGCAGGCATTTCATTTCTGACCTTTAATGTATTTACCTACAGAAGCAGCTGAAAATGGAGAAAACATTAGCTTCAAAGCCCTTCACAGCTCTAAAACATTCTCATCTGTCACTGAATTGGTAGAGTTTCCTAAAGACAAATGGGCTACAGATTATCTGTATCAGAAAAGAGTGTTTCCGATTTGAACTTGACGTGGAGGGTGGTCCAACACCGGACATACACCGCTCTCTGAGGCAGGGACGGAGAGGTGTGGGCCGGGGGCGGCGACTCTGTCCTGGGCCTGCAGTGGCGATTCAGGCTGAATTTTCAAGGTGGCGTGAAGGCAAGTGAATTCTTAACCCAAGGCTGCTAAGCAGATTATAAGTGGATAATAATTAGGAAAATAAGACTTTTCTTTTTCGATGACAAAGCACAGATGTCTTCACTTGGTTTCATATTACGTGCGAGACGTAACTGCCATGGTGGGGGGAAGGGAAGGGAAGCTATTTCTTTTTTCCTCAGAAAGTGCTGAAGCAGATTGTCTATTAAAGAAGCTGAATAGAAAATTCAAAGACAGAGACCTCACAGCAGGGGGAAGAGAGTAACCAGGCTGGGAAAGAGTGAAGCTAATAGTGATAAGCAACTTAATGCCAGGAAGTTCAATGCTGAAAATTCACATAATGTAAACTCAATTCATTTATATGCCTTCCGACTTGAGAGTATTAGAGCTACAGCTTCAGGAGTTCATTGCTGTCAACATTCCCCTAGAATACAAGTTGGACAAGGGCGTTTGTGTACTTCCTTAAGGGAACAAGCAACCCGTGTGTCCAAATAACATGTTACCAAGGCAGGAACGGCTCAGAAACCCCTGTCTCATGTTAAAAAGCCTAGTCAAGAGCTTGTTCCCTGACTCTGTTTCCCGACGCAGCCCTTGAAAACAAGGTTCTTTCTATAAGATACTCGGAATTGGTAAGTATGTGTACTGTAGCCTCCTTTTCTTTTCTTAAAAGACTTTGTTGACTTTTAGAGGGAGAAAGAGAGGGAGAGAGACACCAGTGTGTGGTTGCCTCTTGCCACGCGCATCCCACCGGGGACCTGGCCCCCAACCCAGGCACGTGCCCTGACTGGGAATTGAACCAGCGACCCTTTGGTTGGCAGGCCAGCACTCAATCCACTGAGCCACACTAGCCAGGGCTGTAGCCTCCTTTTCTCATGAATGCTCACACAGACCTTCTGTGAATGTATTCATTTACTCCATGTCTTTTCTATCGTGACATTTTATCTGATGAGCCTCCGTTCTGAAATTTATACACTTCAATTCAGTCATTCAGCAAATATTTATCTCATACCTATTCTGTGCAAGTTCCCTAGGATCCAGGGGAATAAGATAAGCTGCTCAGCGTCTGGTGGGGGCGACAGAAATGTCAACAGATCACTCTAAGGCAGGCTGATCAGTGCCATAGCATGGGGAGGAACAGGGTGTGACAGGGACACAGATGGGGACATTGTCCCCGGGGGACCTAGGAATGCCTCCCAGCGGCAGTGCTGTCTGAGCTGTGTCTCCCAGGTTGAACGAGCGTATTCAGAGCCTGTGGTTGAGCTCAACATGCAATTTTCTTATAGAAATAATGGCAGCTGGGAGATCAAATGTATGCTATTTGTATAAAAGATAAGTCTTCTCAGAAATGAAACTTAATTATAGAGAGTGTTAAGACATAATGAGTAAACATCTTTCATTTGGAGGAAAATTAAGAGGATCTATGCAATAGGAAAGAGGCACCGTGAAGAGACGAGCTCCACGGGGCTAACGTGAGGGGTCTACAGGCACCTTCCCTGTTGTTCTCTCTTGGCAACCCCGTGGCAGCAAGCAAGAGTGGGACTTGGTGGCTGTGGAAGTTTAGTTACATAACTTATGAATTTTCCAAGCATTAGAATCACCAGTAGACACTGTGTTTCTTAAACACAGGCAAACTAAGCCATACAAAGGTTGGATGTCTTGTTTGGGGATTGGAGCCCATCGGTGACAAAAGAGTGGATTAGACTTCAAGATCTTCATTATTACTAATGTCCTAACTGGTCACAGAGTATTAGGAGGCTTTACTGTGGCATGACTAAGTGCCAATATCCAATGATCTATTTATTATATAGCTCAGTGTCACATGCCCTAAGGGCTCTCCTGTTGGTAGCTAAGGCTGGTCCATCATCCTTACTACAATAGGCCCATCCATCCCGTTTGACCTCCAAGGACGTCACTCTGACAATTCCCATCCTCTCTCCTGTGACATCAGTGTGTTCCTGTCTCTGTGATCCTTCCTAACAGCTAATATCTGTACTCAGCCTCGACCTCCAGTAATTTCCTATTGCTCTCACTGTCTTCCTTGCCGACCTTCCCACCCAGTTATCTCTGCTTGCGGTGGGTGTGTGCTCTCCTGGCCCTGTCAGGCCCACTCCAGCCAGGCCCTCGCTGCGCCGCCTCACAGAAACGCTCTTGGGAAGGCCGTTGGCGAACCCCAGGTTGTTGACTTCAGGGGTCCGTTCTGAACCCTCACTCTAACCCGCCTTCAGCTGCACTGATGCAGTAGAGCCCCCGTCCTTCCTTTGTTGAAACATTCTCCTCCCTGGCTGCCATGACAACGCGTCTCACATCTATCTCAAAATGGCTTAGATGTTCAACCAGAACCCGCAGCTCGCAATAGCTGATGCTGAACTCGGAAGCACGCTGCTCCCTCTCCAGTGTCCCGGTTTCCTCCCACCAACTTCGAGCTCCATCATGGCGACTCCACACTCCAGGTGCTCACGGAGGGAAAGCTGTGACTCTGGCTCCCCTTCTCCCACACCCCACCCGCAGTCCATCAGTCAGGCACTTGGGCTCCACCGTCACAATCGACCCAGACTGTGACCACCTCTCTCCAGCGCCCTGCCACCACCCGGTCTCAGCGATCGTCACTCTTCCGTGGCACAGTGCGAGCACCCCCAACTGCTCTCCTTGCTTCTGTCCTCCCTCACGTCTATGTTTAAAGCAGTGGCTACAGTCCCCCGGGCAAAGGTGAACTCCTCTCCGCAAAACATTCCCTAAGGCTGAGGCCCTAATCTCTGTGACCCTGTTACCTCTGAGACATTGCCACCTATTTCTGTCCCCTTCACCCAGGAAGCTCTAGACTCTCTGGCCTCCTAGTGCAGGGGTTAGCCAGTATCTTCTGTAAAGGAAAAGGCAGCCCATAGTTTAGGCTCTGCGGGGGTATGGTTTTCGTGGCAGCTACTAAACTCTGACATCAGAGCAAGAAAACCACCACAGACGATCCGCACGTAAGTGGATATGGCTCTTTCAGTTCCACCTTATCTACAGCAACAGGCAGCAGACCGGATTTGTCCCACAGACTGCGGTGTGCAGGCAACCCCCTACCTTAGAAGACTGGTGTATTCCTTCGGCTTGAATTAATTCCTTTCCTCCAAATAGCCGTGGGGCTTCCCCTCACCTCTTGCAGGAATCTCGTCACCTTGTTGATGAAGTCCTTTTCATCAGAGTGCCAGGCGGACACAGATGGTGGGCTCGAGTGAGAAAAACAATAGGCAGGCTTGACAAAGGCGTGGCCAGGGTAGGGTGGTCAGGAGGGCCATGTGTATGCCCAGCCTGGTTAGGAGGAGCCTTAGATGGGCAAGGAGCAGTTGTAGAACCTCCATCACCAGAAGTGGGCAGACAAAACCCCTGAGAGAAGCAGTGACCTTTGGACTCCTGCTTGGGCTCCCTCATATTGGAACCAGATAGGAAGGCAGAGGGCACAGGAGGTCACTGATAGAGCCCATGTGGTCAGGCTCCAGCGTCAGAAGAGTTCAGAGAAGGGTGGAGGGTATATCTGGCGAGCTCACCCACCATATTGGACATTACTGCCAGGACTCCCTGCGTATTTGGAGGGACTGCTTGTTAAAAAAAAAAAAGTTCAAGGTGATGGCAGTGGAGCATCACACCCGACACGGAGCCCTTCTGAACGCCGGGCTCAGGGGGCTGCGCGGCCACACGCCACGGAGCCAGCCTTGATTTCAACCACTGCCCCAGCCCTGAATTCCTATCCTTCCTCCCTGCTTTTTCCCCTCCATTACACCTCTCTCCATCACACGCGCGCTGTATAATTACACTAGTTTAGGTTATTATCCCTCTGCCTCGCTTGAGTTTCAACTCCCGGGGCAGAGATTTCAGTATCTTTTGTTGCATACTGCGTATAATGCCTCAACGCTCCCTGGCACGTGGGAAATGTAAATACGCGTAAACATGGACAATGTGAACCAGTACAGCGGTGCCCCGGAAAGGAGAAGATTGAAGGCCGTGCCGGCAGAGGGCGTCATATCCCTCAGCTCCGCTCCCTTTCCGCCGCCTAAGCCCCTGTCGTCAGCTGTAACTCAAACTAGTACCTGTAGGCCACTGTCCCCCACTGGGAAGGGTGATTTTTTAAATTCTCTGTTTTTAAGATCGGTCATAATAATTTCTTATATGGACACAGTAATCACACGAATCCCTCTATGAGAATTTCTATTCAGAATTTCTATTCTCATACAACAGAAATGCATGCATGAGCACAGTTTTTGAGTCCCCTGAGGACTGGGGACCCCGGTAGAGCTGAGCTCCGCCGTCCAGGCACGATTGCATCTGCTGCTCAGTGCGCATGCTCCGCGGCGAACTCCTCGGAGCCCCGGCCTCAGCCCAGCCCTTCAGCTCAAGGAGGCACAAAGACTGTCTCCAGCCTTGACTTTCCACCTGGGCGTCAGAATCTCTGTGCTGCAGTCCGACTGCTGACTGCATAGCACGACCCAGAAACCCCACAGGGATGTCGAGCCCACTGCACCGAGCTGTGATGGCATTTCTGTCTCCCACCCTGCCACCAGCCTGCTCTCCCCGCTTATCTCTGGGACAGCAGCCTCATCCCCTGTGACCCGGGCCTGAACCCTAGGAGGGCCAGTGACTTCTCCACCTTCCCCATCCCCCATCCAGTTAGCCCCTCGGCCTCTTGCTTCTCCCTCCTACATATGTCCCACGTCTGAGTTTGCCCTCACCTCCATGCCTGTCACCCTAATTCATTGTGACAGGGGTCCCAGGTAGTCTTCTTACCTTTCACAGTGCTGTTAAACCTGTTATTCACGATGCTGCCAATGCGGTCTTCTCACATGGGAATCTCACCGTGTCCCTCATGTGAAGTTTGCTCGGGGGGCTCCTCTTCACCTGCAGCACAAAACCTTAGCTCCTTAGGAGAGCAGATGAAACCCTCCCGGCACTCTCTCCCTCTGCGCCTTCCCAAGCCACGCCACTTTACTAAGTGTACCTAGTACCTAGGTACTAGTACCCTGGTACTAGGTACTAGTACAAGTACTAGTGTAAGTACTAGTACTAGGTACTAGTACAAGTGCCCTGTACCTAGTCAACCAGATCCTTTCCATGGTCTCCAATGCCTCCCAGCCAGAGCACCTAATGTTCCTCCTACAGAGAGGCTTTCCCCATCTTATAATCCCAAAAAATGTATGATCCTCCTCAAACCCACCTCCCTCCCTTCCCTCTCCACTGGAACTCTAAGAACCTTATTATAGCCCTGCAGAGCACGTGCAGTAACTCTGTTACAGCCTTGCATAGCACATTGCAAAAGTCTGTTTAGGTTTCCTGCTCTCCACTGGACTCTAAGCTCCTCTGGAGAAGACACATCTTTTTATTTTTGTATCCTCATACCTAGCACTGTGACCAGCACAGAGTGGGTGTTCAATAAATTGGATGAACAGGTGCTACATTTAGATTTTGGCTACTACACAATTTTTATAACTTTAGAATGACACAATCATAATTTGAAATAGTTAAGTTATAAGGTCTTTTAACCAATAATTTAAACAAACCTACTTTTGTCCAGAAGGTACTAAAGGAAGCTAGTTTTATTTTCCCTAATGATTGTGAAAAGATTGCTTTTAAAATAAAAAATAGTAGTTGATTGTTAAATTTATTTAAAAGCTTTAGGAAGAAAACTAAACATATCCCTCTTAATGAAAATAAACAAGTACACAATACTTAGTCACATGGATGAACAAACATTTTAAGAAGTTTTTAAAAATTATAGTTGTATACTCCACACTATCAACCATATTTATTTAAAATAAGTATTTTAGACACATTGTTGAGACCATATTTTTGTAATTCTGCATCAAGTAATAATTCATTTAGATTTAAATATATATTAATTTTAGGATGCATTGTCAGAGCCTGGTGATTAGATTAAATTTGGCTCTACTGTTGAAAAGAGTAGCATGAGCAGTAACCATGGTTTTCCCTGGTTTTCTGAGGGACACATTAAAGAGATAATGTTCTTGTTGGAGGGATATATAGGGCAATAAACAGTTCTGTGGGTGATTAAACAGCGAAGTGAAGCCAAATCTTCCAATTACCAGCAAAAGGCTCTTACGGCAAATATGTTATGGCACCATGAAAATTTCCTTTTGCATATTAGTTTTTATAACATTATTTTATGAGCTTGAATATTATTAGCTTTATACTAAGCAGTAAGCATATGTTTACACTTAAAAAATCCTAAATAGAATTTCTAAAATTCAAAATCCAAGTTAATGTCACTAGGCTCCAAAATAACTTCATTTTTCTGCAAACTCTTTCTCTGCCTCTACACAGCAGAGAGAAGAGAGGACTGATGCTTAATTCAGAAGAGATATGTCTTTGGGTAGAGATGGCCGGTGAGTGAAGCCGAGAATTTTCTACACAAATGCGGTCCGTAGATGGAAAGCCTCTGCTCTGAATCTACAGGCTATTAAGTCTGGACTTTCGGAACAAAGACAACTGAGCTAACCCTAGCCATCTCTGAAATGAGGCAACATTTATCTTAGAGTACATTCATATCCACTCATTACATTCACTGGAACATGATTATTTAAGAAGGAGAATGTAGGAAACACTGGAAAGGCCTTACATTACTTTTCTTCTTAGGTGCTGTGAACTGAATGTTGATGTCTTTCACCCTTTGACCCCACTTAAAGACAGGCTTCAGAAAGAGATACGTTATTTGACAGGTATCTGCAAACTTGACAAGATGCTTGGGAAAACGCTAGCGAGAAGAATCTCCATGACACAGAAATACGTGTGATGGTGGTTTTAGTCTCTGTGCCAGGTTTCGTAAGAGGAAACTCAGGGCCAGTCTCCTGGGAGGCTTGGGTGGCGCCCCAAAACCTTTGTGACAGGAAGTCAAGAGAGCTGGACCTCCATTGCTCCATCGCCTTGCATTGCAGAGTGACTCCAGGTCGGAACACACATCAGGGCAGTTGGTGATAGTGATGTTCAGGCACGATTTCCTCTCATTGCCAGCACGCTCTTCCGATCTCATCTCTGTTCCTCTTCCAGTACCTACATTTTCAAATGAGAGCCATCTACCTCTATGGCCATTTACTCTGGCTGTTTACCTTTGAACATCAGACACAATGTGCTATCCCACATCCTTGGTATGTACCAGTAAGAACACGCATCTAAGGGCCATTGGTCATGAATAAATTGTGGTTCCTGTGCATGACTGTTAGAAAATGGTGGGGTCTTGATGCAGACACCGGCCCACAGTGTCCGCGTCATTATGGATGAAATGAGACATTCACATGGACTACTGAGTCCTGTGGAGGAAAAGGGACAGCATGGCTTTTCTCTCAAGGGGAGCAAAAAGCCTTGGCCCTTGTTGTGACCCACCTTTATTGGGTTTCTTGGAACATTACAGGATGGTCCTCATTTACTATGCACAGGTTCGCTTTAGGTGGTTACCTTTTACAGAAAACAAAGGAGCCAATGCTGCTAATCACATCACAGAAGAGGGATATTTGCAAATGAAAAGGCAAAAGTGGTTGAACCAGTTACACACATCTTTGGAAGGCTTAGCATGGATTTTAGGAAGTTACTTTGCAGTAAATGTCCTCAATTCAGGGTGAGGGAGTTTTTAGCAAGAGCAAGACTCAAAGCAGCTTAGGTACATTGCAGTCCTGATTCCCCATGGGAGAACCTGTCCGTGGGCATGGGTCCTGTACATCTCCGAGTGGGAGCTGGGCCCACGCCACACAGAATGGTCTCCTACAGGGTCTTAATGTTGTTCTGATGGTGTAGGACTCAGCATTTCACTGAAAAGTGGGCTTCTTTGTACGTATATAATTCCATCATGACATCACATGGGATTTTGTCACAAGAGTTAAGTGTCAGAAGGCATGGGCCCATTTGCAGGGCTCCGCAATGAAAACATCCTGGATCTCAGTTTCCCAGCCATGAATCACTGAATGGAAAGTGCTCTGACCAGCATGGGTCCTTCTGCTTCCCTCTACTCCCTTTTCTCATGCCTAAGACCTTGGAGTAGAGTCTTCTAGTCGAGCAGGTGGTTGGAAAGCTAACTGGACTCCTTAACTGGATTTGAGGCAGAAAGATGTGGAGAGATTCACAAAGTAACTGTTGATTTATGAAAAAGTGATGGATTTCAGGGATCTTTGTAGTTTTTTCTTCCGTCTCCTTTACCCTCAAGCTCAGTCGAGCATCTCCCATAGAGTTTAATTACCAGGGAGGAAAAGCTTAATAAACACTGTTACTGGGGTGCTGCATAAGGGCTTTTATTTTAAGGAAGTGCACGCCTTACTTAATCTCTCCCCGCTTTTATTCTGTCGTTGGCAAGACAGGGGGCCTTCTTTATTTGTTCCCTGCAACCTGCTCTAGCTTTGACGCTTTGTAGCCGATGGCACTGGGTTTGCTGCAGATTCAGCTCCCATTCAGATGCACTGCCGCTTCCTCGCTTACCCACGTCCACTGCCGCTTCCTCGCTTACCCACGTCCCAGCCGGGAGGTTTCCTCTTTGATGGGCCCAAGGCGGGCCTGCCTGCCACCAACACCACCTCCCTGAACGGTGCGGGGGGGGGGGGGCAGAAATGCACAGCACGGTGTTCATGATGCAAGAATAACCATGTTGCCATGGCAGAGAAGAGCCGAAAATCCAGAACCCCGGGAGTGCTAGTGGTGAAGGCAATTGTGAAGTGTGGTGCAGGGAGTATAGTCTGTAGTATTGTGATAACTCTGCATGGTGCCAGGTGGGGGCTGGATTTATCACAGTGACCGCTTCGTGAGTTGTGTAAATGTCCGATGACAGGCTCCTACACCTAAAACTAATATCATGCATCAGCTGTGATTTGAAGTGAAAATGTTTTTAAAAATAATAAAATGCAAGGCAACAACAAACCACTAGCAACATGAACAATAATGGGCATCCCCGTCACTTTCCGTTGTTGAGCAGAATTGAAACCAGGATTTAAAAATACACGTTGAATCATTAGATATATAAATATGTGTGCATAAACGGGGAAGAAGCTGGTAATGTGCTTTCATCACAGAAGACACTGCCCCACTGCAAAGACCCCACAGAACTCCGTGATGTCACTGAGGCCGTCCAGGGCCAGGGTAGGGAGGGGCCTCCCGGCACACCTCTGAGGCTCTGTCCCTGCAGGAGCCCTGAGCGCGCTGTCCAGACTGCCATCGGCCAGCCTCGGTTCAGCTGAGTACGAGGGGAGCCTGCAAATGCCGTGTGGTGCTTCTGCGCCACCCTTCCGCAGCACCGAACCTCAAAATCGGTCCCATGGGTGCTCTCCATCAAGTCTAAGCTTTAATTTATTTTGTTCTTTTGTTATTAGTTTTAAAATTTTTAACCCTCACCATAGGATATGTTTGTTAATTTTGGAGTGGAAGGGAGAGAAACACTGATGTGAGAGAGATACAGAGAGAGATACATCAGTTGCCTCCTGTTACACTGACCTGTCTTGAGAAGTCCAAACTGAAACTCCGTACTTGGCAGGGATTCTCAAACTTGCACATATAAGCATTGCCTCCTGAACACGCAGTTTCTTGCGTTCTAACCTTGGGGCCCTGGAAGTATTGATTGAGAAAGTGGAATGTGGGACTTACTTAGGAATCTCCAATTTCAACCATCTCCCACCAAGGGGATGACAATTTACCAGACGACAATAGAGTGGAATAGAGCTGCTCAGAAGTTAATAAAAAACTTTTTTTTGGATACATATAACCTTCTAAGGTCATATCCATCTATCCATTTATATAAAATAGTACCAATGCACTTCTAAAAATCTTGAAACATTTCATATAAATGAATATAAAATGTCTTAACGTTACATGTAATCCCGGGATGATTTGGAAGTAGCTAGAACATAGCACAGGTTTAAACAGCCCGAACTTTAGTTCAATCAACACCAGAGTCTCCTGGCTATTAATTTGGTGTGTCACAGTTACGAGGTTACCTTCTTCACCACGTTGCAATTGATCACGTTGCAGCTACGTCTTGCTCAGTGTCCAGAGACGCTCCCTGGAGCATCCTTCAGCTGTCTGCCAGGGCTGGTCCTTTTCTCTTCCCTCTCCTGCTTTTGTTTCTCATGAATGTTTCATCTCGAGTCTGCAAGGCCTCTTCAAGTTGCTTGAGTGCTGGCTTTGGAAAAGACAGTTGGTAAAAGCCTTCAGGAAACCATTTGAAACGTGTAGACAATGAAAAAAAAGGGGGATGCCAGCCAAATATAAAATATGTGTTTTTAAAGGGGAATCATAATGATTTCATTTTTTTCCCTGTTTTGACCACTTATTGTATATAATCAGATTTGCTCTGCAAATACCAACGTGTTATTTTTCCATAATGGCTTTTATTTTTTCTCTGAAGATCATGGTTTCCTTTCAGTCTCCTAGTAGGGGACAAAGTGAAAATATTCTGGACAGAGTTCTGTGTAAATGTCCTCAAGCAAGGATTTTGAAAAGGTTGTAAATAATTAAAAACAAAGACATTCTACACACAAAAAAGGCTTACCTTCTTTCATTCTGTAAGCATTTCTCCTGTGATGTCAAGACGTGATTTTTTGGCGGCCCTCCCTTCGGAGCACGCCCATACCCTTCCCCACCCCAGGCACGCATTCCTTGCGCCCCCCACCCCTCCCACCCCAGCTCCCAGGCCCTGCGTTCGCCTCTGTGACTTGTTTCCTGAGTCCGCGCCCAGCTGGCTCACTTTTCCCACCTGTGACCTTCTAAATAAACTTTTCCTCATACAAAAAAGTTTTTTTAATTTAAATAAAATTCATTTTATTAAATATATCAAACATGCAGAAAACAATATTGCAGACAATCATTTACCCACTTTCTAAATTTAAATATTTACATGTGCAATCTTTGCCTCAGAATATTTTTTCCACATAAATAAATCATTATGGCTATACCTAAAGCCCAACTTCCATCTATTTTCTTTCCCTCTTCTGGGTTATCCACTTCTTATCTTTAACATGCGATTGTCACGTGTGAGTTTATGCATACACACACATATACATATATACAGATACATAACACAGACCATCTTTTTTTAAACTGAAGCTTAATTGGCATGTAACATTGTATCAGTTTTGGATGTACAACCTGATGATTCGATATTTGTACACACTGTGAAATGATCACCCCAATGTGCGGCTAACATCCATCACTGCACATACGTGCAAAGGTTTTTCTCCTTGTGAAGAGAACTTTTGAGACCTATTTTATTACCAGATTTCAAAGAGGCAATACAGTCTTATTCACTATAGTGTTCCTGCTGTATATTGCATCCCCAGGACTTAACTTATTTTAGAACTGGAAGTTTATGCCTAAAAACATTTTTTAGCATGAAAAATGTGTGATTTCCACTCAAACCAAGTAGTCGTCATTCTGTGTTTGCTGACAGATGTTCATTATATAAAATTATATTTTCATCAAGTGCTTTTAAAACATCAGCTTTACTTTTTGAAATATTTCATTATTCATCTTGATTAATGAGGGGATTTGTGGGTGCGTGCCCCGTCACTGTGGCGCCCGAGGCAGATGCCCACGGGGCCTTGCCCCAGACTGACTCCTGTTCCCTGCTCTGTGGATGCTGCACAGAGAAGCCCAGGGTGTTGGGGGCGGCAGTCACAGCAACCAGCGGAGAGGGTGCCTAGCGGAGAGCACACCCTCGCCGACTCAGGTTAAAATGTGACCAGCATTGAACTGTTCCAAGTTATTGTTATTATTTTCAATTTCCCACAGTGAATCTCCTTAACTGCCATCAATTTTCTTGTCATTCATATTCCTTTCTCTTGTTGAAAAATAAGAAGAACATTTAGTTAAAATAAATTATTAATATAGCCCTGTCTGGTGTGGCTCAGTTGGCTGGAGTATAGTCCCATAAATGGAAAGGCTGCAGGTGTGATCCCCCATAAGGGCACCTACGAAGGTTTTGGGTTTCAAGTTAAGGCGTGTAAGGAAGATAGCCACTCAATATTTCTCATTCACGTTGATGTTTTTTTCTCTCTCTCCGTCTCTAAAAGAATTAAAAAAAAAGTCCTTGGGTCAGGATAAATTTTTTAATATATATAAAGATAAATGGAAAATATGTATAATCTAAAATACACCTCTGCTTCTGTTTGCAGCATATCCCCAAAATACCCCAATAGCTATTCAGGGCTTCCCCCAGGCTGTCTGTCTTTCTCCCCCCAGAGCTTTCAGCGTCCCAGAGAATCATTCTCTTAGAACTTGCCCTTGAACGATCTCTTCACTGATGCAACATAAACAACACCGAGTCTCCCTCTAATGCAGTGGCCTTGCTTTGTATTGACAAGAAATCTTCCAGCCGGGCCTTCTGCGCTGCGTGTATTGATGTGTTTCTGAAGACCCAGATTGGTGAGGGGACGCTGTGACTACACTCTCTTTGTAGGTGTGTTTGTTTTTAATCCTTTACACCACAGAGATTTTTGGCAATATCACTGCAGATGGAACTTGCACTTGGAAACTTAAACCAGGTAATCCTGGTAGTGTTTATCTACCGGGAGGTTTATGTTAGGGACATACTGATGCTGTTCTAGTCGGCCCTGGCAGCTTTTCCAAGTCAGACCATTATTTTATGGGTGCTGAGTCAGCAGCTGTGAAGGGTTTGCTCTGGTCTCAAGTGGAACCTGCTGACAGGTGTTTAGTGTAACTGTTTAAGCACATAGCTGATTTGTCTAACTTTTACTTGGCACCGGAAGTTGTCTCGCAGTAATATGGATATGACTTCTGCATGTCAGATTCAAATGCATTATTTGGTAATGCACTGTTACTAGACTATGAATAATTACTAACTAAACTAGAATTTGCATGCTCCCCGTCACATCCGAATGTCCCCTCTCTGACCCAGGGACCCATTGTCTCTGCACTGCCTGGCACTGCATACCTACCCATCTCCTCTTCATATCCAATCACTCTGAGAATCTACCTACGTCTGTTTTTCTGTCAAGATAATGTTCAATAAGATTGATCTTCAATAACATTGAGTTCTGATGATACAAATGTAATGCATTTGTGCTGGGGAATTTGGAAAATACAGAAAACTATAAAGAATGCTAAAAATCATCAGGATTCCCTAGATCAGGGGCGTCCAACTCATGTTCACTGGGGGCCACATCAGCCTCGAGGTTGCCTTCAAAGGGCCGGAATAATTTTAGGACTGTATACATGTAACTCCTCCCTACCAATTAAAGAGTTGAAATTCCATTCGGCCCTTTGAAGGCAGCCTCGAGGCTGATGTGGCCCCCCGTGAAGATGAGTGGGACGCCCCCGCCCCAGATGATACTACATTTTGGGTCGGCCTCCTTATAGGCTTTCACCTGAGTGACCTAGCTAGGAGTGTGTGTGTGTGTGTGTGTGTGTGTGTGTGTGTGTGTGTGAATTCCAAAGACGCTTTATCCATTCCATATTGTATCACGGACATTTTTTCATGTCATAAAATGTGTTTCAATCATGTAATGTTCACTGTGCACAGGCAGCTCTTCCCAAAGGATCCCTTTTGTATGTGCCTGTAGCTGCCCTTCCATTTCCTTCCCTTTCTCAGAGGACCCCGGTGGGAGCGGGAGGGGGGAGGCCTCGCCATGCATTTCACGGATCTACTCAGTTGGTGGGGGTGGAGAGTGTGCCAGAAGCCCAGTGGCTGAAGGCAGCCCAGTCATTTGTCTTGTAGCTCATGACACGTCACTGTTCCTGGTGTGGGTTGGCCTGTGAACCCTCGTCCCCAGTGGCTTTCTGCACGAGAGGTGTTTGGATATAGTAACGCGAGCTGCAGACTCCAGGTGGATGGTCGGGATCCCTCCCAGCTCCACCACTTACTAGCTGTGTGCCCTTGGGCAGGTCATGTAACCTTAATGAACCTCAGCGCCCTCACCTGCAGAGTGGGGCTACTACTACTTGCCTTGCAGAGTTACTGTGAGGATTCAATGAGCTGATGTGTATAGGGCCCTTAGAACAATGCCTGGCCTCTTGCAAGTGCGGTGCAAGTTGTGGCAACATTAGCTGTCATTGTCACCACTACTGCTACCATCCCGAGAGGTTCGGTTTAAATGTCACCTACTGTGGGGGTCATCCCCATCGGGACACGAGAGCTTATGATCTGTGGGCACATAGCACTGTCTTCTTTACTGCCCCCTTGTCACAGGTGTACCAAGGTCAGTGTTAGCATATCACTTTCATTTCAAGGCCGTCGTGGTTGTTGCTGGGGACGGTGCTTACGCACGGGAGACACGGTCAGCAAATGTTAGTTTCTTCCCCTCGCACTGTTGAGTGCTTGACTCACTCTGAAGATCTAAAAAATGAATTTATAAGAAAGGATATTATATAACATTTAAATAATTTGTATGTAGAAGGTCAATAGCATGTAAATCAAAAGAAAATGATTTTTTATAATTAATAAAGCCTGCTGTACACATGAAATTGATTTAGACCAAGAAAACATCCTCTGTACGGATAGTATAATCACAAAAACCGAAAGTTACCAAAATACTGACTTGAAAATGTAGAAAAGCAAAATATTTAGGCAAGAACTTGTTTGGTATTAAGGAAAACTATGAGCCTGACTGCAGTGCCCACAGACACGGCCACCTCTGGTTTCCCGTGTGTGAGATGGAGCTTCTGTGACGGGAGTGAGAGTGCGGTCGGCGTAATCAGTGTGGCCCCCAGAACAGAGACGTGAAAACCCCACAACTGGTGAGGACCAATGTGTCCTTGAGAGGGGCACTGCCTCCGTGTACCTGTTACCCCAGGGGACCTCGAGCGTCCCTGCTGTCCTACCCAGTCAGCCGCAGACCTGTCCTCCCGCAGGGCGGCACCATGAGGGGAAGTGTACTTGGATGCAATTGTCCTTGAGTCAAGGTCGTGCAGGTTTAACCCCTCACAGCTGCTCCCAGGTGTGTGGTGCCCTTGGTGCCAGTGGTTCTTGCGTGAAGAGGAAGGTCAGGTGATCACTGATGGGAGGGGCTTAGTGGCTGTGAATTTTGATGGTCATTAAAAAACCCTGAGGGCTAAGAACTGTGCTTATGAAAACACACAAAACTCTTAGAATTATTGGAATGCCCCTTCTCTTTTCTGGATCTAATTTATAAAATGTCTCTTTTCTGACACACGAGTACAAAAAAGGCTGAGGACATTTTCCTTCATCCTTGGCAACCTTGAAGAACCCTTCCCCAATGCTCCTCAGGGAACCCACAACGTTATTTCAAAAGAAATTCTGGCAGCATGTCCGTGAACTATAGCGAACGGAACACTGGGATGCTTCTGAGTGCAACAGAGTACACTCCCTTCATAAGTATGCGTTCGTTACAAGGTTCACTTGACCCGGCTTGGAAGTTAAGGCGTTAATTCCAACTCTAGTTTTTCCCAATTTAAGCCAAGTTTGGGAGACTGGATCTGGCACAGGATGTAGACAGTAGTTCCCCCCCCTCCCCGTAACTCTATTGAAACATAATTCTATTTCAGATGAAAAACTACACCAACTAAAATCGCAAACCAAACAAATGGTTGCCATTTAAAATCTGTTTTAGAGTTATAAATCTCAAAATACTACTTATGCCTAAAATATGAAATGATATTTTGACAGTCACCAATCAGTTCAGATAATCATAGTGTTCTACAATATTTTAAGGGGTTGTTGGTAAAAAGAATTAGATAAAGAATAGAAAATAACTAGGAAAGATATTCATCAAAGTAAGATCTCAAAATTTAGCATAAACCCTTTAGTAAGTATTTATAATTCATATAAACTACGCACAAGCACTTTCTACCAAGCATTTGCAAATGTTTCTGCTAAATATTTCATAAGTAGTATTTCTCTCTTAAAGTCCTTGTTTTTACTGTTCCATAATAGCTATTCTTAGGTGTGAGAATCATTTGAGATTGTAGCTGAGAGTTACATAGCATCTCTCTATAATCACCTGTATTTTGTCTATCCTTCATCTCCATGGTCATAACCAGAGGCTATAAAATAAAGGTTCCAGTTAGTATCTCGCAATATACTAATTGGATATTATAATTTTTTTATGAAAAGAGTTTTATTAAAGCATATTGCCAGACATATGGACTGTGTCTTTTTCTTCATCAGTCACTTTTGAGAACTGCTCCAATTTCTAATCGGAAAAAAATTAAGAGGATTAAAAAAATAAACCCTGAAGAATGAGTCATTACCTGCTATCTTTTATTCCCTTTGGTGAGTGAAAACATCAGTCTCAAAGTTCAACCCGGACACCCCCACACATGTGGACTTCAATTTGCTTGTGAGCAGGAGCACCTGGGGCAGGCTCATCCCAGCCGGAGGATGGGGACCTGGTCAAGGTTTGCACTGGACAGCGGGGAGTTTATTCCATTAGCTGGAGTGATGGTCACATCCATTGTCTTCCTGGCTTGGGGGGGACTGGTCCAGAAGTGTCCAAACTTTTGGTGTCTCTGCGCCACACTGGAAGAAGAGTTGTCTTGGGCCACACATTAAATATGTCGGGATGCATAATCACAAAAACATAATGTTTTAAGTAAATTTACCACTTTGTGTTGGGCCGCATTCACAGTCATCCTGAGCCGGCAAGCCACGGGTGGGACACCCCTGGCCCACACGTGCATAATTTGTGCCTGTCACTGCGCAACTCAAAACACGCACCTGTGGGCCAGTGCCCAGGGTTTCAGTCAGCAACACACTGGCCATTTTATTATTCTTTATCACTTATAAAGAAGTATTTTTTTTTGGCTTAGAGTTGTTGTATATGTTTTAGCAAACGCACCGCCATATGCCGGGAACAAAGACATCTTTGAGGAGGCCTTGGAAGAGTGGAGTTTTGACAAGTTTGCCGCGGTCACCAGCATCCCAGTTTGGAATTGTGTCCCGGCCAGGTTATTCTCTGGATAAACTGTCCACAAGGGGAACTTGAAAGAAGCGGTAATAATGCCGGTAACAATTGCAGTAAAACCGGCTGGCCGCCTTTCACTGAGCCTGACTACTGCCCGAGCACTTCACAAGGCGATATTATTTCACGCGGTCCTTGTACCCGCCGTGAGCAGTCTGAGACTCGGCGGTAAACAGTTTTCCAAGGTTACACTCACAGGGTGAGATGGCGCCCATCCCATTCAACTTGTCGCTGGTGTGCCCGGGGGCTGGGGAGGGACCGTGATCCCGTTGGAGTGAAGTGAGAGAACCTTTGTGAGGCTGGTTTTGTGTAACAAACACTATTTTCACATAGTGTAACCTGGGGTGTGGGCAGCTGAGAGCAGGAGGGCAGGGGGAGGTGGTCCCAGGGCACCACATGCTTCTGTACGTGCCACCCGCCCAGGGCCACGAGGGAGAAACCTAGGGTTCTAGGAACCTGTGAGTGAAAACGCACTTTGAATTTCACCTCTTCTGGAAAAACAGAGCGGCAAGAATCCGAATAGATGTCTTTGCTCTTTCGAAGTAGCAGTCATCACCATTAAGAATGCATGTAAAAGATTTTGTAAATATTCAGTGTAGATACTGAGTTTCCAAGAGTCATATCACAACAAATACAAGACAGCTCATGTACGAACAGAAGGGCTACAGCCCCACTCCTCACTCCAGTCACAGCCAGTCAGCAGCAAAGCAGCAGAGCGAAAACTAGAGGACATCTCATTTTCCAAAATTTAAATTGCCTTAGTGCATGAGAATGAGTCATCCTGTGGCATTAAACTATTTTAGGATAATACGACATAGCCATTTTTCTTTATGAAATTGCAAGCAATGATGACAATATTCCCCTGTGGCGGCCAACTGTTCGGTTGTTTATATTTTGGCTTTAGCTCATCCCTTCGGTCCTCTTTTATTTCTTTTACTAATAGTTACAACTGCCTTGAAGAAGCGTAACTACTTTCTACATAAAGGTTTTGTTAGAATAATTACCAGACTCACCTGGAGGGTCTGACTTTTATCCTTAGCTGGCTTTCTAGAATAACACAGAACATCTCTCTCTCTTATGGTTTTGTTAACAGCCATGCCTTAATTCCACTTTTGGGTAGCTCTTAAAATTTTTCTCCTCTGTCTTACTTTGAGCTTCTTAGTTAATGACCCCTCACTGGACTCTCCGGTGAGTTTCACCCAGCACCAATGATGTGACCCAGCCCCTTTCAGTCCATTGCTAAGACATCACAAGATTTCCAGAATCTTAGTTGACATACATCAGTCATCCAAAATTGTGATTTTTAGACTTCAAGCACTGAGATGTAAAATAACTCTTGAGTTTTAAAGAGTTATTAAAAGAACTCTTTAAAAGAACATATTGAATGGGTTTAAGCCAAAAATATTTCATCTCCAATTTGATTTAGTTTGATATTTTGGTTAGAAGTGCAGAGATGCCATAAAATAGTGGGTAGTGATGTACAGTGGAACCACATTAAATAGCACTGGATTTCAGAACCACAGAATAGAGCATGTGAAGACTGTATTGTATCCTTATTGTAATATGGCTGAATTGACAGATTCTTCTCATTGAAAGCTGTTTGTTTTCTGTGACGATCACAGACCAAGGTCATTTGACGATGCAAATGACACTCGGCTTCTTTGATCCTGCCTTCAAAGATGTCCAAGCAGAACAAAGCATCTCATATTTTACTGACACACAAAAAGGTTATCCTTATAAACATCCCAGACTTAAAAGAACTTCCTGTTGGTTTGTGCAATTGCAGAACAGAAAAAGGTTAGGATACATTTTGAGAAGTTGGATTTTTTCCCAGAGCACTATTAATTCATTTGTAAAACCTCTACAGCTTTTGTATGACCTGTTTTTCAAAAATTCCTAATTACTTGCCTTTGATACTTGGTTGTGTAATATATGAATCATGAAAATTAGTGGAAGAAAACCTTACGTTTTAATCACTTTAAAATACCTATTACTGAAATTGGGGACTCTGAATGTCACCTCACGTTTGTTCGTTTCTGTGTAGACTCGTCCACATAAGCTCAGGTCTGGGTCAGGTGTCCCTCAGGCCAGCTGGGAATGAGTCACAGACTGAGGTCCAGCCTGGCGGGTGCAGGGGGTCCCAGCCCACTGCCTTTGTTCTGAACCACCCGCTCTTCCCTCACTGAGCTTTGTCTTAGTCACTTGATTTCCCAGATTTGACTTCGATGTTTTCAAAGGCAGAGTTTTCCAACAATGGTGTGTAGGAAACTGTGTGTCTTCCTCTGCTATCATCTGTTAATAATTCCTGCTCCTCTGCTGGTGTTTTTGAAAGAGAAATCAGCCTTCAATATCTTATCCCTTGGCTCTTCCTTGCATTCCTACTTGGGTTCTGCCACCCAAACTCCAAAGAACTTGATCTGGATAAGGTTTTTTTAATGACTTTTGAATTGCCAAATCCAATAGTCACATCTTAATTCTACCGTAAATGTTTTTCCCCCTTGGTGCACTCTCTGCATTTGGTTTTCAGAGTGTTACTCTCTCAGTTGTTTTGTTCATTTGCATAAAAAATGTGTCCCAGGTCGTGTAGTAGGTGCTGTGGGCGTACAGGGCCCACCCTTTGAGAGCTCACACCCTGCAGATTCCGTATTTTGGACAGGGCCTTGCTTCCCATCTTCAAATGTTGTTTTTATATATTGCTGACCAGCAGGATGCCATCCTCTGCCTTCTTATTCATTCCCAGTGACCCAAATCTTCAACAGCTAGTATTCCTCATGTTCTTAAGATGCTCAAACATTCCTTCATGCCGGGCATCTGTCTTGACCTTTCATCCCACATTTCTACAGGCTAACTTCTGGTTCTGGGTTGCCACTCCCAGTAACTAGCACCATCGTTTTCTCCTAGTCTAAGATATCATCAGCCATTTCCTTCCTGTTGACCTGAAACATTACTAGAAGTCATGTGATGGCCTCATGCTTTCAACCCAACCAACTGTCAAAAATGATGCTTGCTGAGGAGTGGGGGGTGTTCTAGCCAGCTCTTGATGATCCTTCATAAGGGATCAGCATGGATGAGAGACATTTGCAGATCCTTTCAAGCTCTGTTCTCCTGGTAGTTATAAAGTCCTCCATCACTAAGTCCCTTGTGATGCCTGCTATTAAAGAGCAGAAAGTCTGTCGGCATCAATCTCTTCATACCTCTCTGTGGTTAGTTCTGATTGGAATGATAATAATGAGCTGACAGCCCTGGCTGGTGTAGCTTAGTGGATTAAGCTCAGGCCTGTGAACCAGGAGATCGTGGTTTGATTCCCAGTCAGGGCACATGCCTGGGTTGCAGGCCAGTTCCCAGCATGGAATGCACAGGAAGCAACCACGCATTCATATTTCTCTCCCTCGCTCCTTCCCTTCCCCTCTGAAGATAAATAAATAAAATCTTTAAAAAAATAATGGGCTGACAGTATATACAATGAGCTACTGACTTCCTATCATTAGATTATAGAATAGATTGATTTTTTTTTTTTTTTTGCAAAAAGAAGACATTTGATCTGGTCTAAGCAAATGCTTTCCTGGAAAGTTTCCTCAGATTTGGCACATGACATGGAATCAGGATGACCAGGCATAAAATGCGGGACAGGGGAGCAGCGCTGGACAAACAGGATGAAGAGAGAATTTCAACAGCCTCCCCATCTGCTTCATTAACTGAAAGATGGGTCTCACCAGTGCTTAGCGTTTCCCTGGGAGACTTCAGAGTTTACTTTTCCAGGTAGTCTCACTTCCTTATCTTTTCCCTGAAAAAGGCAATTGACTCTTAGTCTAGCAAAAGCAAGCAAAAAGAAATTAAGTGAATAGAAATTGACATTTACACCACAGAAACTGGACCAACTGGGTCAGACAAAGTTAATAGTCTGATGAGGAGCTACCGCGGAGTCTAATGTTCCCTGTCCTCATCTGCATCCCCATGGGGACAGTTTGACCCAGGCTCGGCTCAGTAGTGGCTGTCCGTGGTGCTGAATCCACCACCTGTCAAAATGGTTAGGGGAGCGTCTCTAAGCAGTTAAGACAAGGAAACTATAAATTTTACTGAGAATCATTTACAGTTGCACATTGCATTGAAAAATTACACTGTTTAATAGGTGTCGTAATAGTGTAAGAAAAACTTGGAAATGTAAGGGAGGGGCGATATTCCTAGGGGTAATTACTCAACCTGAAGTAAGTTAAGCTTGATTGTTCTTATTCAGCAATCTTAAGGCTGTTATTAACACATTAAATTGGTGATTTTCCCACTATACACATTTAACAAATATAGTTTTTTTGACTCTTTCCTTTAGAAATTATAAAACCTATTAAGAATTTGAGGAAATTACTCTTAAAACCTTCCTATTGCCTATGATAAACTTTTAGGGTTTAGGAGCAATTATAAAACTATCCTTTTCTATATAATTAGAGTCCAATAAGCTTTTCACTATATTACACGTTTATTCTGAAACCTAGTCATTATATGAAAAGTGGTCTTCATCACACAAAGATTTATTTGAAAAAATCAAAGTTTTTATTTTCTGAACATAATATAGTTTTTTAATGATTTTTTGGCTCCCCATTGCTTCTCATAGCTCATACTTCCACTAAATTATTTCTACAAGGTAAACCAATTTTATATATTGATCTCTTTTAAAATATGAATGAGCTAAACACTGAGGTTTTAGAACACATAAGTAAAAGGAATTATCTCTGGGGGATAAAAATATGGGAAGTGAAGCAGAAATTATGCTGGTAAATTTTACCAAACTCTGGGCTTTTATTTTATTTTTATTTTTTATCAATCCTTCCCATTTCTTTATTTTTTTATTGTTGTTCAATTACAGTTGTCCCCATTTTCCCCCATTGCTCCCCCTGCCCTACCCACCCCACCTCCCACATTCAATCCCCCTCATTGTCTTTGTCCATGGGTCCTTTATACAAGATCCTTGACTTGACCCTTCCCCTTCTTTCCCACTCTTATCCCCTTCCCCCTCCCCCTCTAATCACTGTCAGTTTGTTCTTTATTCCATGTCTCTGGTTCTGTTTTGTTTGCTTGTCTGTTTTGTTGATTAGGTTCCACTATAATGCAGGTGAGATCACATGGTATTTGTTGTTCACTCCCTGAGTTATTTCACTTAGCATAGTGTTCTCCAGATCCATCCATGCTAGGTAGGAGCTCCTTCTTTCTTTCTGCTTCATGGCATTCCATTGCATGAATATACCACAGTTTTTTGATTCACTCACTGATGGGCACTTAGGCTGTTTCCAGCATTTGGCTATTGTAAATTGCACTGCTATGAACATTGGGGTGCATAGGTTCTTTTGAGTTGGTGTTTCAGGGTTCTTGTTGTAGTTTACTTTTAAATACAACACTCTATAAAAAGGAGGAGGAGGAATACTTCTTAACCCATTTGAGAAGGCAAGATTTAATTGGTTTCAAAATTAGACAAAAACTTGCCCTTACTGCTGTGACTCAGTTGGTGGGGTGTTGTCCTGTAAACTGAAAGGCCGCCAGTTAGAGTCCAGGTCAGGGAATATGCCTGGGTTGCAAGTTCAGTCCCTGGTTGAATCACGTATGACAGGCAACAGATTGATGTTTCTCTCTCACATCGACGTTTCTCTCCCTCCCTCTCTTTCTCCCTTTCCCTTTCTCTACAAATAAATAGATAAACTCTTTTTAAAAATTAGACACAGACTTACAAGGAAAGAGAACTACAGGTCAGGATTCCTATCAGCATAATTTTAAAAGCCTTATGGAAATATTAGCAGATTGAATCCAATGATATATAAAAAGGATAATATTATCATGAGCAAGTGGGGGTTATCCCAGGAATGAAATGTTGTTTAACTTTCAAAAGTCAATCAATGTCAATTTTCATTTTAACATAATGAAGGAGCAAAATCAAATGACTATCTTAATTTGTACAGAATAGTGAGTAGTACTCCTATGAACCCTCATGAACAAGTAGTCATTTTCAATTCTTTCGGATATATACTTAAGAGTAGAACTGCTGGGTTGGGTTTCTTTGGTTCGTTTGTTTTTTAAAGAACCACCAAGTGATCTCTCTCATGTGCTCCATCCGGAGTTACCGCTCACAGAGCCTTCACGATGTCCAGGAGGCCACACTCGAGCCTGTGCAGCAGACTTAGACTCTGATCTACAGGCAGTTAAGGCCCTAAATGCTGACTTTATTCCTCTTCCCCTTGACTTTCCCCTGAGACTTCCTGGATTCTCCTCCTCTGTGGTTCTTCATTTTCTGCATCACATCTGTTTTCCTTTGTATCTGATTTTTATTTGGGTTTGCAACATCTTCATTGCTGCCAAATGCTGTCTTCCTTTCTTCTTGAGAGTGTGCTCTGTCCCTGCTAGGAGCCAATACTTGTGAAATTATGTCACCACCTCTGTTTCCATGTGGCACTTCATTCTCCAGGGCCTCCCAGCACAGCCCGGACTTCTCATGGCCCATGATCTCACAGGGCCACCGTGCCAATAGGATGGCTAGTGTCCAAGAGGCAGGAAGCCAATGGCTGGGCCAGTTAAATGTGATGCCCAGACCTGATCGCAGTGGTCTCTGGTGCCTATCCCACCACAGTCAAGCTGATGGAGAAATAGACTTTGTTTTTGAAGGGGGCACGTTTGAAGGCACTCACCTGGGGGAATGATGGTGAGCTGGTGGGTCATGTTTGTGCCACGAGGAGGAACCCCACTGGGGACGTCCTGCAGGCCACGAAGAATCAGGTGTGGAGTCAGAAGGAAGGCTGAGGCTGGAGTGCAGGTTTGAGGGATGCTGGCAGAGCAGATGGAAAGGTTACGTTGCAGAAGAGCATTAGGCTGGGACATATTTTGGGGGCCACATATGTAAAATACAGTCTTCCATAGGCAGTTCATTTACATAAAGAAATCAGCAGAATTGTTTATGTATACATGCTTTAACTGTCATTAAAAAGGGTAAAAAATTTTTAAATTATTTTTTAAAGATATATTTCTAGGATCAATGAAAAGATCTAAATTTTAACATGATCTATGTTACAAAATATGCTTCATGCTAAAATGAATAAGCCTGTGTTGTGAGCCATGCACGTTTATTGGTTCCTTCCTAAACTGGTCTTGTCAAAGGGAATGCCACTATTTTTTATATTTTTTATTTCTTTATGAAGAAAATATCTGTTTAGTGCCTACTATGGATAGCATGTCATGTCGAGTCCTTTAGGGACTAAAAAGATGAATTAGATGGGGCTCCTGTCTTAGAGGACCTTAGAGTCAGGTAGGGAAGAGAAACTATAACATGTAACTGTGGTTACGGTAGCAAGAGAGACATTGAACTGCAGGTGCAACAGAGTCATTTTCTGTATGGGATGTGTTGCTGGAACTGCAGGGATGGGCAGAGGCAGGATGTGGAGGCGGCGATGAGGAATACCCCGAGGAATGGCAGGAGCGAAGGTGTGGGTGTAGAGCTACCAGGCGGCGATCACAACTGTCTATCTGGTAGTAGATTGGGGCAGCAGTTCCCTCACTGTGCTGGGCACTGACGCCCCTTGGAAAGCTCATATGGAGCCTGGGTGGGTTACTGGGTGGAGGGAGAGTCAGAGAGAAGAGCAGAAAAGGAGCTAGTGGGCTTAGTACTGCGCTTGGATGCCCGGCCAGGCATCTCATGTTTGTGTGGGCAGGCAGTGAAGAATGGTGCAGGGGTGGCAATCATGGGAGTGGCTTGTTTGAATCCAAGCCAGAGAAGGTCAGTCTGGGACCTGTGTGCGTGCACAGCAGCTGGCCGCCGCCATGAGGACAGGGAGGAGCAGAGGGAAGGCAGTCCGGCACCCAGAGAGCAGAGCGGTGAAGAGCAGACAGAAGTCTAATAAGACTCTAAGGTTGCAGCCGAAGCCAGGAGAAAGGGAAGACCCCCAAATAGAGAAGCCAGGGCGAGGCGTGCATTTGCAGGAGCTGATGAAGAGCAGGTGGGTCGTGTTTGTGCCATGAGGAGGAGCCCCGTCGGGGACATCCCGCAGGCCACGAAGAATCAGGCGTGGAGGACAGAAGAAAGGCCGAGGCTGGAGTGTGGGCTGAGGGGTGTTGGCAGGGCGGTATGAGGTGAAGATAGGGCAGCAGGTGCGTTCGCCAAGGAGGAGCATGTAAAGAGAGGAGGAAAATAGAGACGACCTAACCTCAGGGAACACCTGTCTGCATTTGGGAAACAGGTGGGTGATGACTAGGCAGCGAAACTTCCTGTTGTGCTCAGAACACTCGGAAGAGAAGTAAGGTCCTCGCCGGGGGTGCCTTTCTGGCAGGGGGTGATCATCAGGGCTGACTGTGGGAGAGGACCATGGAGACTGAAGACAGGCCACTGGAGATGTCGGTGACCTTTCAGGACATCTGTCAGGTCGGGAAAAGGGAAGCCGGCAGGGGGTCAGGAGTGAGTCAGCAGTCAGACCTGGCACCATCTATAGTACAGTGTTATTTTGCTAAGAAAGTTTATTCTTCCAATAGACCTTTTCACGGTCCTGAAGAGCTGGGGGGAAAGCAAGAAAACATTGCCCGTGTATGGGAAAGCCATGTCTTCGTGATCTGTCATATGAGTCATTATAAGCAACAGTGGCGTCCCCCACTCCAGCTTTGTTCATTAATGCAGGTGTCTCTTCCAGAGGCAGACGCCTGTCAGGGATGAGACCTTAATCCAAAGGGCTTTGTGGTTGCTGAGCACATCGGCATGTAGGGAAGCTCCTTCAAGCTTCAGCTCCGAGTGAAAGCATGGAACCTAACAGCCACCGTCTTCTGTTGCTTTTGCACAAAGAGTTCCTAAGAAAATGTATTGGAACAAGATTTCTTGCAATTATCTCTGTACTTAAAAACCAGGATCACAAGCCAACCTCATGCCGTTTCTCTCAGAGGCACACCTCCTAACTGGGCCGTTAACAGTTCACTGTGAACACCAGAATGCAGCCACTGTCAGCACCGCGTTTTCTTAGCCCTGGGTGTTGCTGCCAACACCTCAGGCTTCCCCTGGACCCGGCTTCCCGTGGGGCCTTCCAGCAGTTGGCAGGGAACAGGCCCTCTGCTGGACCTCCGCACCTGCCCCTCCTCCCCACCCGCCACCCGTTCTAAGAACTTGGAAGAGCTGAAATTGCAGATCCCATTTTCACCAAGAGAAAAGGCAGACTGAAAGAAGGGAAGTGAATCACCAAGGGTAACGCAGCTGTTCTTTCTGAGTTTGGACCCCGATGCGGTTTTCCGGTTCCAACACTTCTGCTGCTGGCGCGCTGGCACCGACCTGCCCTCCCCTCCCCCGTGCATCGGCCCAGCCTGTGCTCCAGGAGTGGGGGCAGGTGGTGCGCGCCTGAGGTCGGGCCCTCAGGGTTGGTGACAACGACAGGACGTGTTCTCTCCGTGTCGTTAGTATGGATTGGGATATTTTCTCCACCCTCTTGAGTTAAAAATACCTGTAAAGTAACAAAACGGTTGTCTGTTCGGGTTAAAGGGAACGTGGAAACGCCAACTGGGGTGGAAAACACTTAAAGGAAAAGGAAAGCTAATTGGAACCCTGGTTTCTAATGCCAGGGGTGCTGGAGGCAGTGGGCGAAACGTGGCTGGCATTTTCCTGGAAAGACTTCATCGGAAGGCAGGTCAGGTTTCCTGCAGGTGCTGTGTGGGTGTTCCGCTCCGCCTTGGCGGGTCATGACAGCTTCTGAGTCCTTGGGGGTGGCGTGAAGACGGGCGTGCTAAGTAGGCTGACGCCTTCTCCACCTCTCGGGGAGCGCCTTACAGTTAGTGATTCAGGGGTGCGTGTGGAGTGCTCAGAAGTAAAGCAGACGTGCGTTCATGACGGGCCGTGCGGACCAGGCTAGGAAACCTGGATTTCATCCTCACAGTGTCCTTTCTCTCCTCTCCTGCCCGCACCGCAAACCTGACTGGTTTTTTGTCCTAATTTAAGCAGAAATGTCATTGCCAGAATTCTGGGACATTTCCTGAATGGATGGGATGAAAACCAGGCTTGGGAACTGGACGGCTGGCAACCCAGGGCACCCTGATGTCACTCACAGGCACAGGAGGATGAGTCGGGCAGTGGATGGCACTGGACACTTCCCTGGCACTCACAGCTCTGCGAGGAATTTTCTGTGTGTTCGCCTCACCCACGTCCAGGGGCCTGGCCCAGCTCCGGTGCCACCCCCAGCTCAGGAGCCTCACCCTCAACTGCGGGCAGTGGAGAGGACTGTGGGGAGTGTCCAGCTTGGGGAGCAGGTGGTGGGCGGGACACTGCCATCACAAGGCCCCCAGACATGCAGAGCTGGTCCTAGGCAAAGAGGCTGACAGCTCTCATTCTTTTACACTTAGTGGCCAGGAGTGTCCACCTGTTTTTAGGTGACGGTGTGCTTCTGGGTGCCGTGGATGAGAGGGAGGGTCCGTGGAGCTGGGGCCTCAGAGTTCATGCTAAAGTAGCTTCTGGGCGAAGCACAGAGGTGGCCCACTCTCTCTCTGGGTCTCCACTGTGGGGTGTCCCATCACTCCAAGAAGTTTTCCTGTGGGAACGGAATGAGCAGAGCTATGAAGAGAGGGTTTCTCCTTAAGGAAGAACGTTTTGTGGAGGTTTCACCTAAAAACTGTCATTAGGTAACCTGATCTACTCTTAAGGGCTCCGTTAACTCCTGGGCAAACTTGGAGGCAACTTTGACTGAGGGTCTCCGAAGGCCCCCGAAGGGTGACCTGAGCCTTCCTGCAGGGACAGGCTTTTGTAGAAGGCTGGGAGTTTGCTCTCGCCCTGGGTTGAGAAATGCAGAAGCAGGGCTAATCTGCAGGATGTGGGTGGGAGAGGCTGAAATGCAGAGGCTCAGAGGGGCTCAGAGATCGCTGGGCAAGGAGCAGAGGCTGTGCGGTGATCTGCTAGGGTCTCCGTTTATGCCTGCCTTTTAGACTTGGTAAGGTCGGGTCGGTACTGTATACTCTTCTGTGAAACTCTCCAAGGTTTTGGATGCTTTAAAGGAAATGGATGCGTTTTGGAAACCTTTTTAAAGTCCGTTTCCTCACTTCACACGTGGGCTCTTGTTTCTTTTCCACTCATGTGGTTCTTTTTAAGCAGCTGATTACAAAAGGAATAGGAAGAAAGCAGTTGACTTTGAGGTCAGTAAAAGAAAAATTTTCTCGTATATAAAGAGCACACGTACTAAACATTTACAATGTACCACCAGTATTTTATATTTTATTTAATCATTATAGCATTGGTTTAAGAATGTCCAAACCTATAGAAACATTTGAGTTTATTTGAGCCAAAAAGAGCGTACACCTGGAAGCAAGATCTCAGTGGAGCGAAAACAATACTTCCCAGAATGCAGTTTGCAGCTTCTTTTACTCATTTGGAATTAAGGAGGGAAATTAAGGAAGGTTCAATGGAGGTGGGAGGAGGCAAGGTGGGGATTGGATTACAGGATGGTTAACAAAATTCTGCGCTCTCTTGAGGGTGGGTATAGCTTATTTCAAAGGGGTGTTAACCTAGATGCACAGAAACAATGGACAGGGCTGGCTTCAGGCAAAGGAAAGCTCTTTAGTAAAGAAGTTACAGGCCTGGGTGTGATGGCCCCCATGCCCTGCACTGTTAGGAATCTGTGATCAGATCCCCCACCCCCCATCACTTTGGGTTAGATTTATGACAGCGCCCCTTTCTGCCCACAACACTAAGTCTTTCAGGCACCATTATTATTTACCTTTCAGAGACTTGGAAACTGAGGCACAGAGATGTTAAACTACTTATCCACTGCTACCATGCTGGGCCAAGAGGCCTCAAAGTCTATCTTGATTCCCAAGTCTATGTCATTAAGAATTTACTGAGGTACGTCAAGGTCATGTTCGTATTTGATTACAACTTATATTAACATCACAAAAGGAAGTTTTATTAAAACACTTTCTCATCTTGAATCTTCAAGCATCTTTAATCTCAGCTTTTAAAATACATTCACTTTATTCTACACACAGTTTACCCTGTTCGTGAGCACCCACGAGACTATAAAAACTGTTTCTGAGCAGGGACATATCACGGAGTGCCATGCCTATTTGTGGGTTGGTTTTAGTGCTTTCGAACAAATGTGCCTGTAGTGCCCACTCTCTTGCCTTTTTGAGTGGTTGTAAACTTATTAAAACCAATGACTTTAGAATACTTAAACCCCAAAAGGCTGGGGGGTCCCACCTGGGCCGTGCCCACACCCCTAAGGACCTGAATGACCGATGAGCCCTGCTTCACGGCGCCTGGGAGATACTTCTTCTGGAGAAGCCCGCTCTGCGGTCTGGGGTTCAGACCGCTCGTTCAGTACCTCTCAGGGTGCCGCCCACTTTGCAGTTTCCTTACCAACGCAGGTCCTGGGGTTTGGCCCGCTTCTCACAGACACCCAGTAATAGCAGTCACGGCCCTGCTCACCGAGATGGCTGCCGGGTGAGGACGGGCCACCAAGGCACAGTGCCTGAGCCCCTGCGGAGACGCAGCCACGGCGAGAGGCCAGGGCGTCTCCCCAGCCACAAAGCACATGGAGCGGCTCCTGCATGTCCCAGCCACTGCTGAAAGGGATGGTATTTATAACAGGTCATTGACAGCACAGCCTGCCTGCCCGTGCCTCCAGGGGACCCAAGTGCCTGTCTCGGGAATGTATCCGATCTCTGCGTCACATTCAGGACTCGTTGCCTCAGCCTCTTGCAGAACCATGTTTGTTCGCCTAATTGCCAGCAAGCTGAATTGTGCTTCTGACTCTTGGGGGCACCCTCCTGCAGTGGACTTGTCCACATGGATGCTTCGAGCCCCCTGTGGTAGACCTCATGGGAAAAACAGCTTGTAGGAAGCTGATTGGCTAATGGCTTAGCTCCCGCCAGCATCCAGGACGCTTCCTCCTCCCTGGGAGAGTGGTGCTCGCTGTCTGAGAGCCACAGCGAAGGATAAAGCATGGTCCCCAGCGTGGCTCTCTCCCCAGCAACTGTCTTGACCCTTGTCCCTGCAACTCTTATTTATCTTTTGTTCTAGGTTGGTTGTTTTGTAAACCTCCTCATTTCTTATTGGAAGAAGGGATAAAAGAGGGAGGGGACATTGAAGAGATGGACAGGGATGGGATGCCAGGGAACCACCGGTGTGAACTCCGGGGGCGAGGGCAAGGAGGGGCAGTGCCCACCACACCTTCACCCACATCCTTTCATCCGTACTAGTCCACTCTGTCTCAGTGGCTCTCCGCCCAGGCGGCCTACACATGGTTTAAAGCAGCATCCAACAACGATCAAGACTTCCACACCTCCGTCCTCCTGTATTTATGTGAGCCATCTCCTCTCCTCTGTAAAAAGAGCAGGTGGGATGTAAGCTGTAGGGAGAACACAGAAAACAACGAGAGTCACCCAGAATGTCATCATCCGCCTGGCTCCCCGTGGGGATGCGAGTTGCTAACTATCTAAATTATGCTCAAGTATTTCATCCCCTACTTGATCAAGCTGCAAAATAAAGTGTGTAGACCACTTCAGCAACAGTGATTTGATCGTGAGGTACAAAGACTGGTGCATAAACATTAATTCTGGGAAATTAATTCATGAGAAGTAGCTGCAGATAGCCCCAGAGGCCTCTTTGTATCTATTTTCGCATAAACGGTGACCTACCTGCTTTCCGAAGGTGTCTTGGGGAACTGGAATGACTATGCATGATTCCGTAGTCATCCAGAGAAAACCACGCAGGGCTGCAAAGTGACCTGGGCGTGCATGTTGATGAAAGCCAGGTCTTGAACAGGAAAATGACACTGAAATGATTCAAGTCAAAATTGTCGGCAAAGAAGGAAAACACTTGTCCTAGAACCAGGCCTTTAAAAGAGTCTCATTTTGAATCTGTTGGAAAGCATATGGTTTTTCGATGCAAAATATCAAATTGCATCATCTTATCACATTGTCTCAACTTTGAAGTTTAGTGGGGAGGGCAAGGAGGGAGGAGTAGGAGAATGTTCCAGATAAAAGACTGGCAGGGGTTGTCACAGGAGAAAGCTGTTCCCGGAGCCCATTGCAGCCAGCGTAGACGCATCTGCTCCGGGGCGCCTTCCCAAGGCTCAGTCACGCAGCTTCTCTCCTGGGGTACTTGGCAGCTCCTGTGTCTAGCAAGTCCGGCTGTATCTTGACATTTTCTCTAAACTCTGTCTTTCCCACCAGATCACAAAGTCACAGAGGATGCGGATTGTCTGGAGGGTGTGCATCTGTTTCTAGCATAGCGGGCTGCCCGTCCCGCCCAGGGCTAAGCCCATAACTGGTTACATTGTCCTTCGGTGAATATTCATCCTTGCAGACATTTAAAGAGATTGACACCGTGTCTGAGACTTTGGAGGGCAGGTGTGCTTCTGAACGCAGGCTTTTTGACTGTTGGGAAAGTGAGCTCAGTGTCTAGAAACAGCACCTGCGAACAATGGCTGTGCCATATGGAGCATCTCACTCCCTGCAGAGC
This sequence comes from Trachops cirrhosus, assembly GCA_028533065.1. Classification (NCBI taxonomy): domain Eukaryota; kingdom Metazoa; phylum Chordata; class Mammalia; order Chiroptera; family Phyllostomidae; genus Trachops; species Trachops cirrhosus. The sequence goes on from CM052549.1 coordinate 3,993,449, forward strand.
CGGGGGCACCTTCTCTGATGAAGTGTGTTTGAATTCCCACAGCAAAAATATGACTGGGTGCAGGGCGTGGGATAAAGAATGACTACAATTTCTTAATAGCTTGGGTCAGGCCAGGATTTGCTGCCAGAGAGTTACAAACACCTTGACTGGTTTTGGTGCACTCTGGATTTTGCTCTTGCAGGTGAGGTTCTGGGGGCCTGTATCACACCTGCAGGCAGGAGAGGGGCACACCGACATGCCCATTCACAGATGCAGGACCTTTCCTCTCGTCGGTTCAGCGAGGAGGAAGCACATGGTGCTGGGTGTTTGTGGAGGGGGACGTGTTTCATAACTGACACTTAGCGTGGTCTCCCCGCAGGAGGGGGAGGGGCCCGCTTCTTTCCCCACCAAAAACTTTCCCAGGGGCCACTACTGCCCTAGGGGCTTTGACCTTATCTGCTGCTCCCCCTCCGTTGTAACCGACTTCTACATTTTTCTAGAGCCCCCCTTCTCCATGTATATATTGCATATAGCTCAGCTCCTAGGAGCTTCCATACCGACCTTCTCTGCCTCCTGCACAGGTGTTTGGCACATGGCCCTTAGGCCTCTCGCTCAACAAAAGCTCAGCTCTTATTAGTTTGTCTTTGCACAGACGCCGGACAGCGCTCACATAGCAGGGAAGCGGCCTCCACGTGTTTTTGTTCAGAGAGTGATGTTTACGTGGATGAGCGTCTGGGAGCGTGTGCGGGGGATCAGTGGGCCCCTCCTGTCTCCTTCGTCACCTTCGTCTCCTGAATCAAAGCATGAGGATGGTGGATTCAGATCTGTGGTGTTAATCCGTGCTTTCAAGTAGGCAGTGTCATTGCCATTCTTCTGTCTTTTTAAAAGCCTGTGTTCTATATCCTTAAACAGGGTCCTTGCTTATTTTCCCATGTATTTGTTCTCGCCCGCCTCTATTTCTAGTCTTGTTTGATTAGCTAAGACCACACATCTCTTTCAGCAGCTGTTTACAGAGGCGTGCGCTTTTATGCCGTTTGTGAAAGGAATTGTTTTGGTCTCCCCTCTCTCTGTCTCTCAGGTTGTTTTTGAAGGTGTGTCTTTGGAAGTTTTGTCATTGCTGACCTTAGAGGGGCCAGTGACCACGGAGGTGAGGTGAGGGCAGGAAAGTGGAGCCTCCCTCTCTCTGGGGCCCAGTGTCATTGACACCCCTGTTAAAGCCAGCCTTTCTCTGTCTCTCTGTGAAGAAAGCTTGCCCCTCCCAGTGCCTGACTGTGCTGTTTTTCTTGGTGACCCCGATACTGTTCCCGGTAGGTGGCACTGCGATGCTCTTTGCTGTCCTCCTCCAGTTGGAGCCCCGTCCGGTCCCCTGCCCGGGGCTGGTAACCAGCGCACAGGTTGATAGTCGGTGTGGCTCCACCGCCACCGCAGAGTGGTCCAGGCTGGCCCAAAGCGCCAGCCCAGAGTCAGGTCCGGGGCAGGGCCTGTCTCCCTGCACCACGTCCTTCCCTGCACCCCGCTGGGGTTACTGACACGTGCCCCTTTGTGTCCCCAGTCCAGAGAGTGCCAGAGCACTCTGTCACAGCAGCACTGAGAAGTGTTCCCTGGCTAATCTGTGAGCAGGTCGATATTGTATTCTGGGAAATGTTAGTGTGGGAAGAGGACACATGACCAGAATAATGATCAGCTACCCAAAGACGCACTGGGATGCATCCCGGGATGCGGGGATCTGGTGTAAGAAGTTTCTCCCCTCCTCACTGTAGTTTGTGTGTGTTGGAGGTAAGCCACGGTCTCCACAACTGACTTTGCATGTGTAATGTATTTTTAAATTTTGTGAGATGCAGGAAATATAAAACATTTCAACCTGTGCACTTAAATTACATGTATATGCTTTAAATCCCATATTATACCTTTTGTAAGCTCTTTCGTGACCGTATCAAAGATCCACATCAGTTCTTTGGCAGCAAAGTCTGGACAGAGGGGACATACTTCAGTGTAATGAAGCCATGTATGACAAACCCACATCTAACATACTCAACTGTGTAAACCTGAAAAGTGTCTTTCTAACATGAGGAATAGGACAAGGATGTCCACTTTTACATAATGTAATACTGGAAGTCCTAGCCAGAGCAGTCAGACAAGGAAAATAAATAAAAGGCATCCAAATCAGAAAGGAAGAAATAAAACTCTCAATATTTGCAGTGGGAATGATACTGTGTAGAGATAACAATTAAGAAGCCACCAAAAAAACCTGTTAGAACTAATAAATGAATTCAGTAAGGTCATATAACACAAAATTAACATTCAGAAATAAGTTGCATTTTTATATGCCAATAACAAACTATCAGAGAAAATTTTAAAACAACCCATTTATAATTGCATCAGAAAGAATAAAATACCTAGGCATAAATTTAACCAAATTTAAAACTGTACTCAGAAAACTATAAAATATTGCAAAAGATACAAATAAATGGAACACTATACTGTACTTATGGATAGGAAGAATGGGCATCATTAAAACATCCAGACTCCCCAAAACAATTTGTGAATTCTGTGCAATCCCTATCAAAATACCAAATGGCATTTTTCAGAGAATTAGAACAATAATCCCCAAATTTACATGGAGCACAAAGGGCCCTGAATAACCAAAGCAATACTGAGAAAGAAAAGTGGCAGTTATCATGCTACCTGGTATCAAACTATACTACAAGGTAATACTCATCAAAACAGCATGGTACTGGCATAAAAACAGATAACTCAATAGAACAGAACAGAGGACCCATATACAAACCCACACCTATATGGTCAATTCATCTATGACAAAGGGGGCCAGAATATATAATGTGGGTAGAGACACTCTCTTAAATGGTATTGGAGAAGTTGAACAGTAACTTATACCATAAGTTACTTTCTTATACCATATACAAAAATAAGCTCAAAATGGATTGAAGACTAAATGTGAACAGAAACTATAAAACTCCTAGGAAAAAAAAACAGGCAGTAAACTCTCTGGCTTTGTTCCTAGTGCTATGTTTTTACATGTCTCCTCAGGTGATGGAAATACATGAAAAAATAAGTGAGACAACATCAAACTAAAAAGGTTTTGCACAGCAAAGGAACTATCAACAAAATGAAAAGACAGCCTACTGAATGGGAGAACATATTCACCAATGCTACATCCAATAAGGAGTTAACATCCAAAATATACGATGAACTCATATAACTTAACACCAAAAAAGAACAATCCAATTAAAAACTGAGCAGAGGACCTGAACAGACATCTTTCCAAGGAGGACATACAAATGGCCAATAGGTGTATGAAAAGATGCTCAACATCCCTAACCATCAGGGAGATGCAAATTAAAACCATAATGAGATGTCACCTCACACCTGTTAGAATGATTATCCTCTATAATCAACTAACAGTAAGTGAGGATGACACCAGCGAAGATGTGGAGAAAAGGGGAACTCCCCTCACTGTTGGGGGCTTTGTAAATGGTTACAGCCACTGTGGAAAGTATTATGTAGTTACGTCAAAAAATTAACTGCACCCCTCTGTTCATTGCAGCATTATCCACAATAGCCAAGAGAAGGCAGTGACATAGTGCCCACTGAGAGATGAATGGGTGGATGAAGAAGTGGTGCACATATGTACGTTGGAATATTCAGCCATGGGAAAGAATGAAACGGACATCTGCAACCACAGGGATGGACCTAGAAGCTATAATCCTGAGTGAAATAAGTCAGAGAAGGGCAAATGCCAGATGATTTCACTTATATGTGGAAACTAAAACAAAAAGACTCATAGAGGCGGAGAACAAACTGATGGTTACCAGGTGGGAGGGAGGTTTGGGGGATGGGTAAAAAAGGTGAAGGGGATAAAGAACTACAAATTGCCAGTTACAAAAACAATGATGGGGATGTAAAGTGCAGCACAGGGAATATTAGTCAGTAATATTGCAGTAACTATTTGCTAGACTTACCAGGGTGAGCTCTTTGTAAGTTATGTAAGTATCAAATCGCTATGTTGTATACCTGAAATGAACAGAACATTGCATGTCAACTGTAATTGAAAAAAGTGTCCCACAGATTAATTACTAATTACCAAAGCAAAGTGATTCATTTACAATGGAGAAATGTGGCCAACATCACTTTAATCGAGTAATTAAACTTTACATCACAACGACGGGACAAATTTCCTGCTATTTCCTGCCTCCTTCTGTGCCGGATGGGAAGGACACGCTAGCTATTGACTGGACTGACTGTGCTCAGGAGGGGAGCGGGCACTTACAGACATGGGGCGCTTTATGAGGGAGCTGGCCCTCACGCCGCATTAAAATGAACTAGATGTAAAGGAAACTGAAGCAAAATAGTGACAATGATGATACAATTGCTGACCCACGATTAAGAATTTAAAAAATAGCTAAAAAAAGACATTGGGACAATAGGAAAGAATTAAATAGGGGCTTATATTAAGGAATATCATATCAATATTAACTATCTTGCATGTAATACATTGTATTCATGTAGGAAAAGTCTTCGGAGATACACGCAGGATTATTTCTTTAGGGCTAAATTCAGCCTGTTGTCAGCAAAGCTCAGTCGATTCAGAAAAATGTACAAATAACAACCCCCCACATGAGGGCAGAATAATGAGGCCGGATGCAAACAAGGGGCGGACTGCAGGCAAGAGAGCTTTTCTGTGCCGCGTTTTCTCTGCCAGTTTGACTTTCAAAGTAACAAGTTGAAGAAAAATTTCTTTATTGGGCCCATGAGCTTCTTGGTACCCTTTGGGTTTCTTTTGTTGGTATATCAAGTTGTGAAGGTTTCCTTTTTTCTTTAAAAAATGTGTTCTGGGTTATCTTGGTGGAGTCTCTCCCTTGACACTTAGTTCTTTCCTTTGAGTTTCTGGGCAATGTGCTTTTCCGAAAGCGCATGCTACAAAATAGAGTGACTTTAGTAAAAGAAGTACTGTGCGTTAACCTCCAAGGAGCTCCACTCCATAGGAAAACACTGAAAATAAAATGGACATGTCATACAGCTGCCACTCAGTAAATATGTGCTTAAGCAGGAGAGTGTTTTGTAAGCCTCTGCATGTCATTAGCATATCTAGTATCAACAACAATAGCAAAGACACAAATGTTGAAGGGTCACATCCCAGGAGAGGGCTGTGATGTGCACCTTAAGCAGGTTTGCTGCACCCTTCTGTCGCTACAGCCCGTGCCCCTAGGGAGCCCAGGAGGACGTCTTGAAGGGAACCTTCCTTCCCGGGGCTCAGCCCTCAGTTCTCTGGGGCAAGTCTCCTTCCTCTCCCTTCTGGTGCGTCTCTGCGGATGGGGCTTCTTTGAGGTGATCTTTATAGCGGAGTCCTTCCCGCAGCTCCCCATCCTGCTGTGCGATGGGCTTTCCGCCTTTGTCCTGCAAGCCCCGCGGCTCCCTGTGCTTGCAAGGAGGTTCCCACCCATTCTCACATCTAATTCTTACTGCTCATCCAGTAGGTGGGACAATGTTCTTTGCAAAAAACAAAAATTCTTTTTCGTGTCTGTCTGAGTGACAGGAGAAAATTCTGAGAATGAAAACCAGCTCTGGGGGTCCATGCAAGCAGACTGTTGAGGATGGCGTGAAGGCTGCAGACGCTGGGGCTGAACGGCTGGCCCTTCCCGGAAGCCAGCTTCCACGGCTGGGTAGCTGCGGGGCTGTTGAGGGGCTCCTGACCCTCCCTGAACTTCGGGTTCTCCTGTGCCAAGTGGAGGGCAGATCAGTCCCTACTTCCGGTGCCTGGAGGGTTAATGGGGCTTGCGGATAGAAAACACCCCAAAAGGTGCCCTGCGTTTTCTGCGTTTAATCTTGAGCAGCATCTTTCCAGGGAACCGCAGACCTCAATCAAGTTCTGTTTTCAAGATATTAACGGTGACCCTTACACCGCTGATTATTTTGGCCTCTTGGGCAATCGTGTCCGTTTGTAAGACCATCAATCTATTAATATTTTTACCAAAAAGAGATCTGTATTATTAATTTTAAATTTCCTTTAGTTTTGAGGTCCTCTAGCACACAGTACTTTTTTATTTTCTTTTATTCCATATTATATTTTACCTAATAAACACCAATAAAAGATCCTACAACAAAATGGTAAAAAAAAAAAAAAAAGATATTAACGGTGACCCTTACAAAATAATTTCCTCTGGGCTTTCTCTGTGTCTCCCGTGGATTCAGGTTTCTCTGGGACTTCTGCACGCCCACGCTACCCACATCCTGTGGCCCCCCGAGCGCTGGCAGAAGCTGGAGTCCGTGCTTCCTCCCGAGCGCCTGCCGGTCCAGAGCGCGGAAGCATGAGCGCGGATGAATGAGCGCACCCGACTCCCCACCTGCACCGACCGCAGGAAGAGGAACCCGCAACCGTGATGATGCCGCTCAGGAAACACAGCTGTCACATTAAAGTGATTAGAGAGTTCTAAAGTATTAAACAGTGTTAAATGGCACCTGATTTTGTGGTTAATTGTAACACCCTATTGTTTCATGCCACCCCCCAAAAATGCTGACCTTTGGGAATACGAACATTTTATTCCCGCGTGTTGTATAGGGGGTAAATTTGAGATTTTGCCGTGCGTACTTAATTCTATTGATGAGTTTTGATTCTGGTGCTTGCTGCTGAAAGAATAGGAAGATGAATATTTGATGAAAGTTATTGCTTGAGTCATGTCATTTCCTCTTAAGACGAAGCACGAAGGAGCGCATTATGCACACACTGAGAGAAATTATATTGTCGGTGACAGCGTCTAGAAGGCAGCTCCGGCCGGCGGGAGGACCGGGAAGCTGCTGTAAAAATAAACACTGATTTGCTCAGGTGCCGCTGTGAGTGTTTGTCATTGAACCTGTATATCCGTTAATGAGGACTATCTCATCTCTTTGGGGGGCCAAGTCTTTCAATGTTTGCAAACAATCAAGCCTTTCTTATTGGCCCTTTTTAATTAAAAAACTTCTGAGTGATCTCATCACTGTTCACACTGATGAGTAAACCCATTTATCAATATTTGGTCACTCTTTGGTAAAATGTCCTAAGTGAAATGCGAAAAAAAAACCCACTTCAGATCAACCAAGTTTGATTTGTACCCCAAAGATTTCTCAGTGTTCCTGACTCTAATACTGAAATCACCAATTGTCAAGAGCTGCAATATTAGTGTAATAGCTTCTGTAATTGTATAGATAAGGAGGTAAACTGCCAGCCGGCCAGTCTATGTTTATGAAGCTTTTCTTCTTTTTATGTCCCTCCCATTGATCAGAGGCTTGGGCCCATGGAAACTGAGCCTCTGAACCAGTGTCCTCCGTATGCCTAGTCTCGTTTCCTTCTGCTTCACCAGCAGACATGATCCCAAACAAGGGCCAGCCGTCTCTCAAACTCAGGAGCTCTCAGGAACAGAGGAACAACAGCAAAAGAAAAAAAAACCCGCAGTGTTACTAATAATAATTCATTATCACAAGTTTGTTCACCAGCCATCAGTGAGTGCTTATTAGTGCTAAGATTGGTCAAAATTAAGGTTTTAAAAGAAGACACACTGAAAATCTTTCCCTGGATTTTCATTACTCTCATCAGTTCTTCAATTCCACTTCGTCCTCTTCCCCAACTTGAACTTCATGCTCTGACCTTTAACTGCAGTTTGCCAAATACTTATTGCTACTTAAAGGCCTGCCATAATTTTTACTCTTGGCAAAGTGCATCCCTTGGGATTATGTGTAAAATAGTGCATAAGGGTATCTACTCTTTAGTTGGTAGAACATAGGAAAGCCTGGGGACCACAGACCACAGATGAGGGTGTCGGGGGTAGTAATGACGGGGGACAAGGCAGATGGCAAATGGAGGGGTGCTTGGAGCAGCTGGTATGCACCACTGCTGTGGAAGAATCTGGCATTTCAACAAAGGCATACTGGTTTTCAGCCTTGCTGCCTTATTGACTACCTCTGTCACTCCTACTCAGACTTTAATGCAAGATTATAAATCTTCAAAGAAAAGGTAAGTGCTCTTTCTACTTAATTTTGTATTCTTTAGCCATCTAGCACATCACCAGCAGAACTAATACTTCATGCTGGTTAAGCCACTCAGCTCGTAGGTTTCCTCCTCAAAAATGCACCTCCAGGCCGAGGTGGTCACTGAGCTCCCTGGCATGCATGCTTCCGTGACAGCGACAGCCACTTTCAACATTAACCGATGGAGAGGGAGTGCTTAACACCAGCACCCCAGGACACAGCGAGAAGCGACCAACCCAGGAGCCAGAAACAAAATCTTCCCTAATGCCCTACTCTTGCCACAGCCCGCCTCTCCTTTGTTACTACAGGAGAGACTGCAACAAAATCATTCTTCTCCTTTTCCTAGAAATACCTCAAAGTTGTATTTTTCAGGTTCCTTTGTGGTTATGACCACGTGTCTGAGTTCTTGCAACTCAGATTATGACTGAAAGTGATGAATGTGCTTGCCCCGTAAAATCACTCTGGGGCCCCTCTAG
>CM052549.1:4002422-4025403 GCA_028533065.1 Trachops cirrhosus
ACCAGGGAGCAGTGCACTTCCAGGCTTTTTCTATTTGCAGCCGGAGAGAGGGATAAAAAGGAGGGCTTAAATAACTCACACCTAGCTGTTCACCCTGAGGTAGAAAGGATTTAAGTGTTAATGAGCAGTTCAGCAAAGATCAAACCTACAGTTAAAGAGCGATAATAGTGTGGCCCAACACAGCAGAGGCATCCAAAGTAGGCAGAATAAAGTATCTGAGGGCGAGAGGCAGCCCGTCCACAGCACAGCAGACCACACCAGATTGATTCCCACGCCATTGTCCCCATTTAGAGCTCGCTCTCACTCCTTGAATGTGCAGAGTGGCCTCTCTACTCCCTTCTCAGGGCTCTTGTTTTATCCCGCCCGGCACCTTGTTTCTACCCGGTGGCAGCACCGAGCTTTCGCTTAACTGTTAAGGAGTAGGTACATGTATACAGTCCTGAAATTACATTCGGCCCTTTGCAGGCAACCGCGAGGCTGATGTGGCTCCCCATGAAAATGAGTTTGACACCCCTGCCTTAAATAAAACACCCTTAGCTAAGCTTTCTGAAGTTTTATGACCCATTTGTTTAATCTTCTAAAACAATCTCCCAGAATCTTGCATATAGAAGCACTCAATAAATATCGACAGAACGAATCACTGATAGAGAAGATCGGATGGGAATTTGCAAATAATGTCATTCATGTAGGTTTAGTGTCTGTCTTTGTAAAGTTGAGAGGTTGATTAAAGCAGTCACGACAAAGTGGAAAATGAGACAATCAGGAGGTGGAGTGAGGAACGCGAGGTCACAGGGAGCCAAGGCAGCCGTGCCGAAAATGCGGGCAGTGGTTAGGAGACAGGTCCCGTTTCACTTCCACGCCTGCCCCAGAGCGACTCCAACATCATGGAGATTTCTGCAGTGAGTCTCCCTCACGATTTATTGTGCACGTGTGTGCACAAGCATCACAAGCAACTTTAGAGAGCAAGCCTCTTGTCTCCAGCCCCCAGGCTCCGTGACATACAGAATATTAAAAGACTCAACCTAGCCGAAATCCAGGGGAGTACAGAGAGACTGAAGAGGTAAGGCAGGTAGTTAATCTTCTGGAAGGTACTGCAAGGGAAGACAGGTTTGTTCAGCCAGCTAGCCGTCGCAGGTCTACTTGGCTATGATTTGTTATCTTAGCCAGTGGGAAATCAGTCCTGACACTAAGTCTCAGAGCAAGGGATGCCCGGATCACTGAGTAAGGTGAGCCAACGGAAGAGGGGGAGAAAAAGCCTTTCGTCAACCTTCATGCCAGAACAACAATCCAGGCAAAATTCGGCCCCACGTACAAATGCTTCTAAGCACATTTTTTATGACTTGAGGAAAAGAGAAACGAAAGAATTGGCAATGAGCCTTATTATTACAAAGCAATCTTTTCTTATCATCATTCAATAACGATTCTAGATGGATAGCTCAGCCAGAAAATTGCACTTGCTGCAGAAAGTTATATTGTATATATTACCATAAAGATAACATCTCAGTTGTCAAAATCATTAAGGGCTACCTAGGTGAATGGCATAGATACTACAGAATCCTCAATGGGTGGCTGTTTCACATTAATTGTGTAATGTCTCTTTTCTTGGCTTGACATAAGCAAACATAGTAGTTTAATAGAACTAATACTATGTCAGCTTGAAGGACATGCTTAAACATTTTTGTCATCTTCTAAAATGTGGATACACGAATTGGTATAATGGCTTTCTTTTCTCCAAAAGATACGACGTCCCTGTTGTACAGCTGACACTGTGGTTTTCCTCTCTACATCTATTGCCATCTGGCCCACTATCTGTATACATGCCGGGGGTGGGGGTGGGAGAGGGGCTGGCTCGCAGCTCCAGGAGTCAACTCCAGTTAATTGATGGCAGTCCAGATAACCTCCTGGGTCTGGACAAAATCTTGCACTGAAGGACGCACAGACTGGGAGCTTCCCTATACACAGGCAGTGTGGTTGAGAAATGGAAATGTGACTCATTCCAGAACACTGAGAACAAGGACAGGTTTCCTGATTTCTTCTAAAAAGGATATTTCTCGCTTGTACGAGAATTTAGTGAATCAACGCTTCCTCTTCCTCTCAGCATCCTGGTGAGTGGTTGTCAAGCCATAGAAAAATAGCTCATGCAGAACTTCTGGCCAAGAGGGAGGGGTAGGTAGACACACTGTGCCTCTTCGCACAACCGAAAGAAGGACAACAGCAAATTTAAAAACAAAAACCAGCCAGAACTGACAGAAAATTGAATTGTATGGAAGTCCGACAACCGAGGAGATGAAGAAGAAACATTCATCTGGACCAGGAGGAGAGATGGAGACAGGCAGCCGGGTGGAGAGGACTCACCGTGAGACAGTGGCTGGAGGACTGGCGACGAGGCGGATGGTGGAGTGGGCGGTCCCACATTCGTGTGCAGATAAACCAGGAGGAACAACTGCGGAGCGAGACAGACCTCACAACCCAAGGTTCCAGCGGGGAAATAAAGCCTCAAACCTCTGACTGAAAACACCTTTGGGGGTTGTGGCAGCAGCAGGAGAAACTCCCAGCTTCACAGGAGAGACCCACAAGGTCCTAGAATGTACAGAAACCCACCCACACGGGAATCGGCACCAGAAGGGCCCAATATGCTTGTGGGTAGTGGGGAAAGTGACTGAAAAACGGCAGAGAGCAGAGCAAACGCCATTATCCCCTCTCAAATCCCTCCCCCACATACGGCATCACCACGCACTGACGTGGGTTGCTCCGCCCTGATGAACACCTAAGGCCCTGCCCATTAGTACCTAACAGGTACTCCAAGACCAAAACAAAAACAAAAACAAAACAAAACAAAAACGGCCCAAATGGAAGAATGGATCAAAGCTCCAGGAAAAATACAACTAATCCACGAAAAGATAAACAACCTAACAAATGCACAGTTGAAAACACTGGTAATCAGGATGCTCACAGAATTGGTTGAGTATGGTTGCAAAATAGAGGAAAAAGTGAAGGCTATGACGAGTGAAATAAAGAAAAATATACAGAGAACCAATAGTGACGGGAAGAAAACCAGGGCTCAAATCAACAGTTTGGAGCAGAAGGAAGAAATAAACATTCAACCAGAACAGAATGAAGAAACAAGAATTCAGAAAAATGAAGAGAAACTTAGGAACCTCCTGGACAACTTTAACATTCCAACATCAGAATCCCAGGGGTGCCAGAAGGAGAAGAGGAAGAGAGGAAATTGAAAACCTCTTTGAAAACATAATGAAGGAGACCCTTCCTGATCTGGCAAAGGAAATAGACTTCTAGGAAGTCCAGGAAGCTCAGAGAGTCCCAAAGAAGTTGGACCCAAGGAAGCACACACCAAGGCACATCATAATTACATTAGCCAAGATTAAAGAGAAGGAGAGAATCTTAAAAGCAGCAAGAGAAAAGGAGACAGTTACCTACAAAGGAGTACCCAAGAGACTCTCAGCTGATTTCTCAAAAGAAATCTTATAGGCAAGAAGGGGCTGGAAAGAAGTATTCCAAGTCATGAAAGGCAAGGACCTGTATCCAAGATTACTCTATTCAGCAAAACTATCATTTCAGGATGGAAGGGCAGATAAAGTGCTTCCCAGATAAAGTCAACTTAAAGGAGTTTATCATCGCCAAGACCTTATTATATAAATGTTAAAGGGACTCATTTAAGAAATAGAAGAAGATAAAAAATATGAACAGTTAAATGGCAACAAACTCCCCATTATCAACAACTGGACCTAAAAAAAGAATGAAAACAAAAACAAACTAAGCAAACAACTAGAACAGGGACAGAATCACAGAAATGGAGATCACATGGAGGGTTATCAGCGGGGAAAGGGAGGGAAGAATAGAGGAAAAGGCACAGGGAATAAATAGCATAAATGGAAGGTAGAATACAACAGGGGCAGGTTAAAAATAGCATAGAAAATGTAGAAGCCAAAGAACTTATATGTATGACCCATGGACATGAACTAAGGGGGGGTATGGTAGTGGGGGGTGTGCAGGGTGGAGGGGAATAAAGGGGGCATAATGGGACAACTGTAACGGCACAATCAATAAAATATATTTAAAAAGAAAAAGAGAAATACCTAATGCACAAAGAAATAGAGCTGAAGGCATTGAATTTTTGTTGACCCTAAACCTTGTCATTTAGACATGTTTCTATGAGTAAATAATTCTGTTACTTGAAGCCACAATCTTTCTGATACATGCTAAATAGATGCCCATTTAAAAAAAAACTCGTGTGTGTTAGAGTTCCTTAATAACCATCTGGCCAAGACATATTAACCAAACCTAATGGTTGAATCCTGATCACGAGGGAAAGGAGCAGAGAGGAAAGGGAGGAAGAGAGTGGGGAAAGGAATGAGTGAGGGAGAGGTGGAGAGGAGGAAGGCATGGGCGGGGAGGGATGAAGGAAAGTGCTGTGTTCTGTGGTGAGGGTGGGTTTAACTTTTTCAAAACCCCTGCCCTCCCAGAGTGGCTGTACATTTTCACCAGCAGTGTGTGAGAGACACAGAGTTTCTGCATCCTTGTCAGCATTTGGTACTATGAGTATTTTTTTTTTATTGTAGCCATTCTAATAGGTGTGGACTGATAGCTTACAGTGATTTTAATTTTCACCTCTCTAAAGGCAAGCGATGTTGAACATCTTTACATGTGTTTATTTGCCATCCATAGAGCTTCTCGGGTGAAGTGTCTGTTCAATTATTTTTTGTCTATGATCTAACTGGGTTGTTTGTTTTTGCAATATTGAGTTTCTAGAGCTTGTTATGTATTCTGTATGCAAACAATTTGCCTGGTACGTGTTTTGCAAATAATATTTTCTCCTAGTTGCTGTGGAATTTTACATTCTCTTTGCTTTTTCACCTTCTTAATAAGATCTTTTGCACAGCAATCATTTTTTTAAAAAATTATAAAGTCTAATTTATTTTTTTAAATTTTATAGATCATGCATCTAGTGTCACATCCAAGAAATCTTTGCCGAATGTTAGGTCGTAAATACTTCATTAGCATTTCCGTGGCTGTTTGCCTCCTTTCCCTTTTTCGCCATTCTCCTCTTCCGTGTTTTAGCCCTTGTATCAGACTACAGAGGAAGTAGATCAACCCCAGGCAAAGTACAAATCATCGTAAGGGTCCAATTCAGAGAGGTCCCAATTCAGAGAGGTCCCAGTATAGGCCCACTATAGCTCCTAACATGTGCCTTGGCTCTTTCATTGGGGTGACTTATCCAGACCCCCTTCTTGGTCAGGGTTCCCCCCCCCCCGAGCTGGGAGGCCAGGTAGAAGGCCCACCTGAGTTCCCGGGAAAGAGGTTGAAAGGCCAGGCACCTCTCACACATATTTGCACTAGTAGGTAAGTGATAGATGCAATGTCAAAGGGAAGCAAAATCTCCAAGTCTGAAAAGCTAGAGTGAAAAGGAGAGCCAAGGAAAGAAGCTAAATTAGAGGAACCAGGAAGGCAAAGGATATGTGAGAATGGATACAGGCAGGGGTGCTGAAAATGTGAACGGGTGGAAGCTAACACATTCCTATTCTGTTTAGAAATCAAGTCAACCCTGAGATCTAATTCGTATAATTAAATTCACCCCGTGACAGGTGCTGCTTTAAATACTCCCTATCAGCAGCTCTCAAAGGGCGACCCAGGGAACCCTCTGGATCCCCAAGACCACTGAGGGATCTGCAAGTCCCAATCTACTTCCTTAATAAATAGTAATATGTTATTAGACGTTTTCACTCTTCAGTCCCTGAGTCTAAGTGGAGTTTTCCGGAGGCACCATGATGTACGATACTGGAATACGTTGAAAGCAGAAGTATCTATGAGACTCCAGCTGTCTTCTATGAAGCCAGACCAAAGAGTAGATTTTTTAAAAATGTAAAATGATTTTTTTCTTGTTTTGGCAGAAAGCACTAGGTAGGGAGCTAGGGAGCTAGGTTGAACTAGAGAGAAACACCAAGGTTCCAATGAGGGAAACCTTTGATCGATTTAATTTATTCCCTGTAGACTAGATGAAAAATTATATTTAGTATCTAGTGGGCACAGCATTCATTTTACTACACTGTGCTTCCCCCAGAACGTCCACGTTTCCACCGTGATTTGTTACACTCCCCATACTCCTGAGGTAGTTGCATTGCGGGGATTCTGCAGTGAAGGAAAAGGCAGCCTGGGTAGCATCCAGAAGGGCACCGGGAGGCTGCTAGCAGATAGACGGCTGGCCTGGAGTTTCAGGGGCTGATTAGCAGCAAAGCAGTGAAGTTGAGTTACCCACAGGGATTGGACAAGAACAAGAACATTTTTGCTGCAGACTCTTTGAGGCTCACGAGAGGGAAGAGAAGCCAGGTGATGTTTCCCTATGGAAGAAGCAAAGAAATAGACTCTTTTTTAAAAAAAGTGTTTAGCCAACAAATATCAAGTAATGTGAAACAACCACTCTTGAAAAACACACAACATAAAATAACATACCCTTCTGGGGTGTCAGTTTTAGCTGATGGCAATTTAAAATGTGTATTTATATTAAAAGAACCATGCCTATATGAGAAAGCAGAACACAAAACTTGCATATGTTTTTGAGGATGAACGACAGTGTTGTGGGGCTTGGCGGCCGTCACTCTCGCAGGAATCGAGAGAGCTTCCAATCCACGCGAGCTGCGCCTCTAGCTCCCGCCTCCAGAACTGGGCCTCACACACCATTCCTGCCCTTCCGCCCGGCCTTCCACCTTGAAACGGAACTATATCCATTGAAACTTCAATGATATGGAAACTATATCAAGGGCACATACTTTTAAAAAATAGGAAAATATCAAAAAGATCCAATATTCTATATGTTTAAAAATTGTTGATTTAATGTACCTTTTATAAAGTTTAATACATAATCTATTGCTGGTCCTTCATCTTGGGAAAAATAATTTTATAATTGGCAGGTGAGTAGAAATAAGAAAAATTATTTTGTAGCTATATGAGTGCAATAAACATAGCCTATAAAATATGCTGCACTTCGGCTGCATATCACATAGTCCATTATTCCGTGAGGATAAAGAGATCCTCCTACAGTGTATGTCCTTTCCAAGGAGCTACTGACTGTACTTTGCTATTTATAATGCATGCCCACATCTTTGCATACATTATACACAGGATTATTATGCCCATTATTATACCCAGGTGTGTGATCATTATAGTCATGTATAATGTGGATCCTTATTTTTCCTTCAAAAATCTGGGCAAAAAAAGTGCACATTATACACGGCAAAATACGGTAAACTCTCTTGCAGCATCGAGTTTAGTCTATAGCAGTGTTTAAACAGTGATTGTTTCTTAATCAGAACAGGTAACGAATCAGAGTTACACAATGCTGGAGCTAAAAGAAACTCAGGGATTATCAAGGCTGTACCAGCAGTGCTGCTGGAGAAGGGAGGCCCGCTGAAGTGCTAGTCGGCGTGTTCTTGAAGCCAATGGTTGAGCTCAGAGTAGTTGGAGGCATCCCGTTCAGAGACAGACAGGATTTGGCTTCTATCCCACCCTGCCTCTCATTTAACTATGTAACACTGGAAAGTTATTTACATTTCTGCATCTCAGCTCCTGCACCCCTGCAGTGGGAGAATGACTCTACCTGCTTTGGTATTTGAAATGTGTTGCAATGTGTTTTGTGGGGATAACAATGTTGTAAAGGTAACATTTCTTCCTTTTGTTGAAAAAGTCTACTAATTTGATTTTTAAGTTCTAAAATGAAACTACAGAATATACAGGGTCCAGCATGAAAAACACCCCTTTTTATTACAAAATCATAAGCATGTGATTCTGCAACGTAACAATATCACACTCAAGCACACCCTATGACATTGTAGGTGAAATGTTCAAATTAAAACTATAAATGATTACACCCATATTATCACCCTACCCACCACACTCAAGCAGGCATTACTTCTGCCAGACCCTCTATTTAGTTGGGTCACAAATCTAATTATGGCCATAGAGCAGACTCGTAAAGTCATCCATCCGCACAAGGTTAAAATGTTGTCCTGCTTAGAAAACCGTGAGGTGTAGGAGAGAGTGGAAGGCTGACGCGCCTGAGGGTTACAGATCTCCTGATTTTACATCTAGAGAACGGAGACATGTTACCAAAGGTTAGACTCTGAATTGGACAGTTGACAGTCCATATTCAACTTAAAGTTGAAAAAGATAACATGCGTGAATTTGTATATTTTCATATACAGGGTGGGGCAAAAGTAGGTTTGCTGTCATTCCTGTGGAAAGTAATACAATAATTAATAAATAATAACACGAGAGTAAACTCTGTGTTTTGCATACTCACAACTATAAACCTGCTTTTGCCTCGCCCTGAATAAATGAGCCCTCAATCCTCACATGGTTAGGCTGAACTATACGAAATTCCTGATTTTCAATCAGGTGAAAATTAATAATATAAATGACAACATTGGGAGGAAGGGCAGGTGAGGTAATGTAAATACAATAAATTCTTCATTCCTAATTTTGATAATCAATTTAGACATAAATGTATTATTGTTAAGTATGGAACCTTCAAGACTTAGAGAGTGAAATTGGGAAGAAGAATTAAAGTAGAGTGGGCTTGTGCTTTTTACACTTGATCTTGGCCAAAAGGGCAAGTGATAGACTTTTCCTTTTTAACATGCACTTTCCTACATCCTTACAATTTTTCCCAGTTACATCTATTACTTTATAATAATAATTTTCAAAAATTAGTTTCTCTCATATGTTGTAATACATTCAATTCATACTTGCTACAGAAAGTATGAAGCATTTAATGTTTAGAATATATATTTTTAGAAATCTGAAAGTATTTCTAAATTATTCCTATAGTTATGTTTTCTACATAACTTTTATACAAGTTAATCTCTTTTTCAACTTGAACTAATAGTTTCTCTTTTATTTGTGCTTAATTTTTATAATTTTTTTGAGGAAAAATATTCTGTAAAAGGATAGTTGTATAGATCTCTTTTTGTTTCAGATATTAAGATGATATTGACCTATAATATATAAGTCTGATCTACAGCAAAATTGAGTTTTAATCTTTAAATTGTCTGAATTTATTGCCTTACTAAGAAAATCACAATCTTAGAACACATCTCTTTGTCTTCACTTCATTTATTAAATTAGCATTTGACTCTTATTTATTTACTTATGTATTCTTTAGAGAAGGGAAAAGATAAAAAGGGGATTTAATTAATTTTCTAAAAAATAGATTATTTTAGAGCAGGTTTAGGTTTACAGAAAAATTGAGTGGAAAGTATCGAGATTTGCCACTTAACCCCACCTCTGCTGCACACGTAACTTCTCCTATGATAAACATTTCACACTGTGGGGTAGGTAGACACACTGTGCCTCTTCGCACAACCAAAAGAAGGACAACAACAAATTTTAAAATAGGAAACAACCAGGACTGACAGAAAATGGAACTGTATGGGAGTCTGATAACCGAGGAGTTAAAGAAGAAATATTTATCCTCAGCAGGAGGGGCGAAGACTGGCAGCCGAGTGGAGAGGATGAGCAGCAAGGCAGCGGCCGGATGACTGGGGCAGGTGAGGCAGTGGCTGATGCTGGACCAGGTGGTCCCACATTCACATGCGGATAAACCAGGAGGAACAACTGGGGAGATAGACAGACCGTGCAACCCAGGGTTCCAGTATGGGAAAATAAAGCCTCAAAAACTCTTACTGAAAAAACCTGTGGCAGGGGGGTGGCGGGAGAGACTCCCATCCTCACAGGAGAGTTCATTGGAGAGACCCACAGGGTTCTAGAAAGTACACAAACCCACCCACTGGGAATCAGTACCAGAAGGGACCAGTTGGCTTGTGGGTAGTAGGGGAAGTGACTGAAAACTGGCAGAGAGCTGAGCAAGCAGCACCTTTCCCTCTCAGATCCCTCCCCCACATACAGCGTCACTACACACTGACGTGGGTTGCCCCACCCTGGTGAACACTAAAGGCCCCGCTTGTTAGTACAAAACAGGTGCGCCAAGACCAAAACACAAAACAAAACTCTGGCCCAAATGGAAGAATGGATCAAAGCACCAGGAAAAATACAACTAAGCCACAAAGAGATAGACAGCCTAACTTATGCACATTTAAAAACACTGGTAATTGGGATGCTCACAGAATTGGTTGAGTATGGTTGCAAAATAGAGGAAAAAGTGAAGGCTATGAAAAGTGAAATAAAGGAAAATGTACAGAGAACCAACAGTGATGGGAAGAAAACCAGGACTCAAATCAACAGTTTGGAACAGAAGGAAGAAATAAACATTCAACCAGAACAGAATGAAGAAACAAGAATTCAGAAAAATGAAGAGAAACTTAGGAACCTCCTGGACAACTTTAACATTCCAACATCAGAATCCCAGGGGTGCCAGAAGGAGAAGATGAAATTGAAAACCTCTTTGAAAACATAATGAAGGAGACCTTCCCTGATCTGGCAAAGGAAATAGACTTCTAGGAAGTCCAGGAAGCTCAGAGAGTCCCAAAGAAGTTGGACCCAAGGAGGCACACACCAAGGCACATCATAATTACATTAACCAAGATTAAAGAGAAGGAGAGAATCTTAAAAGCAGCAAGAGAAAAGGAGATAGTTACCTACAAAGGAGTACCCAAGAGACTCTCAGCTGATTTCTCAAAAGAAATCTTACAAGCAAGAAGGGGCTGGAAAGAAGTATTCCAAGTCATGAAAGGCAAGGACCTGTATCCAAGATTACTCTATCTGGCAGTGCTATCATTTAGATTGCAAGGGCAGATAAATGCAAGGTCTAGTCCAGATAAGGTCAAGTTAAGGGAATTCATCATCACCAAGCCCCTACTAATATGAATGTTAAAGGGACTTATCTACAAAAAAGAAGATGATAAAAAATATGAACAGTTAAATGGCAACAAACTCCCAATTATCAACAACTGAACCTAAAAACAAAAACTAAAACTAAGCAAACTAGAACAGGAACAGAATCACAGAAATGGAGATCACATGAGGGCTATCAGCAGGGAGGGGAGAATGGGGAAAAGGTACAGGGAGTAAGTAGCGTAAATGGTAGGTAGAAAATAGACAGGGGGGAGGTGAAGAATAGTATGCAAAATGTAGATGCTAAAGAACTTATGTGTATGACCCATGGACATAAACTGAGGTGGGGGAATGCGGGTGGGAGGGGGTGTGTATGGCAGAGGGGGAAAAGGGGGATAATGGGACAACTGTAATAGCATAATCAATCAAGTATATTAAACATCTTGCATCACTGGGGTACATTTGTTGCAACTGATGAACCCATAACTAGACTTATTTATTTTTGTATTAGATATCTACTATTGGCTTCTACGTTACTCACAAAAGCCAGCTTCTGAAGAAAGAGACTGCCCTGATAGCCTAATTTGCCCAGTACATTTATGTCACACTTGCAGTACAAGTTCAGTGTAAGGCTCTGCTCCACAGCGTCATTCGGGGACCAAGGCTGGGAAAGGTCCTGACACACTGAAGCCATTTCACTTCGAGTCCTGCTGCTGAAAGCATTGTTTCTAGATCAGCATCACTGACATCACCAGGGATTGGTTAGACATGGGAAGTCTCAGGCCCCACCTCAGACCCAAGTCAGAATCTGCATTTAACAAGTTTAAGAAGAGGGGGGCTGGAAGACAGGTTGAGACCCCTGTGTGAGGGGAGAGGATAGGAGATGCAAAACCTAAAGGGGCACCTTATTGCCTCAGCCCAGAAACACAATATCACTTCCCTTCCAAGCCCACTGACTGGAACCAAATATACATGGGTTCATCTCCCCATGAGGCAGCGGGAGAACCCAGGAGACCCCAGAGGTATTTGGTGAACATCACTACGCCACACAGCTTCAGTATCCTAAATTGATAGTAGATTTTTTGAATGATTATGGGTGAAAACTTTCAGAATCCTGAATATGAAGGCTATCCACTTTAACGTATCAATTACAAATTCATCTTTTCCATTTTTGTCAATATGAATAAGTAATGTAACTCCTTCATACCAAATGATGCAGTAAATTTGATTAATCCGTGTGCTAGATTCAGATGTTCCAGGAAAAATTCCAATTCCATTTAGCTCCTTTTTCATCACAAATATTGATGTTCAGGACCAAAATTGATGTATATGTGACACAATATTTACATACCCCAAGAAGTTCCTGGATTGTTTCTACACTTCACATTCTTTGAACACACTAGTAAAATCAATTACAGTCCTCAGGCAATCAAGTCAGCATCGATTATCGTTTTTATTCAAAGCTATTGTTATAGCTCAGGTTTTTTGAGGTTAACAGAGTCCTTACATGTCACACCCTGACCACAGTGCAGTACTAGAGGTGAGCAGGTAAACTTTAAATAACACACAGGGCGAGAGCAGAGTCTAAGAATGAAGGAAGTTCAATTATTATTGATGAGAATGAGGGAATCTGAGAACCCTTGTTACAAGGAATGAAGGTCTGAACAAAATCATAGGCCAGTACAACTTCAATGAGAATACAAAATCATAAGAATGGCTTAGGGATATTTTTTTAAAGAGCAACCACAAAATAACCAATTCCTTCATTCACTCAACAGTGCTTATTCTCATTTTTGCCATGAGGAATTTGAAAGCCACTGCCTAGTTTCTCTTACATTGTCTTTACATTTTTTCTTCTCCTTTGTACCTTTTAAAATAAGGCAAGCTTATATCAACCACACTAAGTATGTCAAATATTTTGATTTTTATAAAATGAAATATTTTTATTCTCATCTATATACTGAGGATAAAATTATTTATCCAGTATGTAGAAAATGAGTGTGAAAATTTAGTGTAGGGTCTGACACCTGGTTAACATTCAAGAACTGATGATGGTTGTTTAGAAAATAACTTTTTGTTTATCTCATTCCACACCCTAAACATTGTAGATACCATCTCCATTAGAATGAGTTCAGTGACAGGCCACTCACTACTTGACTGGCTAGCAAATCCATTCATGGACAGTTCTAATTTTTTTTGACAATTCTAATTTTAAAAATATTTTTTCTTATGCAGATTTCTTATGTGGATCTGCCTTTTTATTACTTACCTGTATTTGCTCTTATTGATGCCTTCTGGAGTAATGTAATAAAAATGCAAATTTTAATATGTCAAAACTGACGGTGTCTAGCCCTGGCCAACGTGGCTCAGTTGGTTGGTGGTTCCTCCGTTGTGGGTTTGATTTCCCATCAGGGCGTGTGTCTAGGTTAAGGGTTCAACCCCCTGTTGGAGAGTCTATGAGAGGCAACCCACCAATGTGCCTTGCTCATGTCAATATTTCTCTCTCTCTCTCTCTCCTCTTCTCTCTCCTTCCCTCCCTTCATCCCTCCCCATCGCTACCCCCTGTCTCCGTCTCTAAAAGCAGTGAAAAAATGTCCTCAGGTGAGGATAAAGAAAAGGTGATGCTGTCTTAACTCTATGCCATATACCTAAGCTAATGCAAAGTACTACTGAATCTAAACGGTAATTCAAAAACACAATTTAGAAAAAAGGAATGATGTCAGGAATGTTCTCTGCAAAAGGTTAGTAGTTTTAAATTCCACATGCCCCACATTACAAAGTCACCTTAAACGTATTTGTAGGCTTAGCCAGCATTGCTCAAGCAAATGTGTAAGCCATTTACTGCACACGAGGCAGCCGTGGGCCACGAATGATCATCTCAGGCACCCGCTAAAGACAAAATCAACGCACTTCTGAGAAACGTTTGTTCTCTGCTTCAACATGACTTCCTGTGGTACAGGTTGGTCGTGAACAATGGCACATTCCGCAGAACTGAGAACGAAGAGGGACCGGACTCGTAGGGAAAAGGCAGTGGGGGCTTTGGAACTCTGTGACTGGAGCCTGGACAAAAACGACAACTCCGATAAAGGGTCCAAATGAAGTCAAATCTCTACTAGCATCAGAAACACCTTTGCAGCGTTATACCTGCGCATGCTGCCTCAGTACTGATTCTGGGAGGCATTTCCTTTTGGCGGAGACTTTTGATCAGAAATGTTTACTAAGATGTTGTAATTGGGGTGAAACATCTCCACGCTGCCTCGTCTGTGCGTCCCCCAACCGCTGAACACAGTCGGAAACCAAGCCGTTCCGAAGCAAGTGAACAGCTACTTCTTGCTCTGAAGGAAGGGACCTCCGAGATTTCTGCCTGGTTTTAATTTTTTTCAGCTCTTCATGTATTGCAAAGACGGTCTTTTTAATTTTGAGAAGCTCATCCCAGATTGCTTCCAAACATTAACAGGCTGGGCATAATTGTGTATGAACCAATACAAGCCACACATGATACTCATACTATTGCCTAATTCACCAAAAGTCCATGAGGTGGTTCAAATCAAAGACACCTGATACTATCAGGTATTTCAAACCCTGGGAGTCATATTTCTCCAGATACTTTCCAACTGTCACAGGACGAAGGCCCTCTAGAACCTGCCAGACATCTGTCACGGACTACTGGCACACACTCCTCTAACAGCACAGGACGGATTTAAGAAGACTGGGGGGTGAGCAGAGGCACTTGGAAATTTTATTTATTTGAAACTTACACACCTCTTACTCCCAAAGGAGACCGGAGGTACTGCCAAATAGGAACGGCTGCGTGCCAAAGAGAGTTTCGGGCGCTCTCCATGGTCACGACACATACGTCAGACATTCCTCCCAGAATGCCAATGGCTCCGAATGGACTGAGAGCTTCGTGACTGGAAAGACAGGTTTGGTACTCAAGCAAATCTCGGTTTGCATCTTGGCACTCACTCCATAGCCGTGTGATGCTCGCTCGGCCGGTTTCCCTTCTCCACGCCGTGGTGGTCCCTTCCTCTCTGAATGAGGTTACGTAGGAGATCACTGCGTTGTCACGAGCGCTGGGTCAGCTCGCCTGCACCAAGCAACACGACAAATGATAACTGAGCACCCTTTCTCCACCGCTGTAATTTTATCTTTTGTCCAGAGTGGATCTCACGCAGTGCAATCGCACATCCATGTTGCATCCGTTGATACACTGAATGGTTTCAACATTTTTAATTGACAGAAGAGGTTTATGTTTAGGCTTCTACAGGTCCTACTTTGTTTTTGAAATGCTTGCCCCAACTGCCACTATCCCGGCAACCTTCAGCCGTGCCGAAGGGCCTCGGGGACGCATCGCAGTTAAAGTGAGACCGGACAAGTGAGGGTGAGATGTCAAGTGCTCGGGAAGGCAAGAAACGCGCTTTGTTTAGTCGATAAAAGCGATTGGACTCAGTTATCTTTCTGCCTCTGACATTAGCTAGGAGACATTAGAAGGTTACATATAACTTGTTCCTAACATGAGATAAAAGGAAGAACCTCTTTCTGAATATTAATATTTTAACAACCAGATGATAAACCAGCTCCCTAAGTGTGTGTGTGTGAGAAAAACACCGGGACCTTGGGCAAATATTTTCTTTTTACTTATGAGTTTCAAACGGAAGCTTTCAGTAAAGATCCTGGTTTGTTTTTGAGCCTGGAAAACACACCAGGACCTGAAGTGAAAATGCGCCACCTACTGGCCTGGGCCCAGGGGGTGCCTCCGCAGACTGCTACCCATCCCTTGGGCTTCCAACCCGTTGCCCGTGGGCCAGCAGCGAGCGTGGGGCTCGTGGTACAGGCAAGGTCTGGAGCCCGTGCAGACCTGCTGCATCGGAATCCGAGGCGT
Source organism: Trachops cirrhosus (assembly GCA_028533065.1). Taxonomy (NCBI): domain Eukaryota; kingdom Metazoa; phylum Chordata; class Mammalia; order Chiroptera; family Phyllostomidae; genus Trachops; species Trachops cirrhosus. Next base: position 4,018,108 of record CM052549.1, read on the forward strand.
AACAAAATCTGGCCTGAGTCCACACAGCTAAAACCTGCTTTGTGCATCTCTGAGCGCAGTGCCCGTCCTCTGCTTTTGCTCTCTCCGCACACAGTCCAGACTCCCCCGCTAAAGCACGGTCAGGTTTAACAGGCAGGCTCCTTCTGTCACCCGGCACAGAGATTCCCCGACCTCGCAGTTCTTCAGAATCATGCCCAAGTGGCAGGGTTGGTGGGAACACTTGGGCTGGGAAGGCCTCTCCAGTTCTAGGCTACTCGGCAACCAGACAGCACTAACTAGAAACATAACAGTTCCCTCCAGGGGTCACTGGGGCAGCTAGGCAGGCGCTGGGCATGAACCACCCACAGGAACGAGAGAGCAGGAATGCTGGCGGACCGTTGCGGAGGCCACTCCGAGGGAAGCAGAGCGCTGGCACGGGACCCGGAGCTCGTAGCCAGGGAGGGGAGGGACAAAGGAGGGCTCAGCACTCTGGAGAGGAGTCTAGTTTAAGAAATTTCACATCCATGAAAACAAAAAACAATCTGGACCTTTTGTTAGTCATTTTAGGTATGTGAAAACCGATCCGTATAGGATATTTCTACCTTAGTTTTGAATTTGTCATAGGTCTATCTCAAATTTGTAATGCTGTACTGATGAGGGGACAGTTTTGCCTCCTGTGAGTGAGTGGGAGGCTTTGCCTCGAGGAAGGGACTTGGTTCCCCAGCGGAAATAGTGGGTGGTCTTTTCGTCGTCTTTGAGTGACAGGGCACAGGGTATGCGCTCACCTGCTGGGCCCACACTCCACGTGTGGCTTCTCCCCACACTGGTTTCTATTTGACACTGTCCACAGCCCCTCCTCCAGAGGGCCAGGTCACGTTCTGGGCCCTGGGGTGCAGCACTTCTAGCACCTGGCCTCCTGACACCCCTTCTGTCTTTCCCATTCATCATACGCTTTCTAGATTCTTGCTGCAGTCTCGTCTGCCAAATAGGGGAGTGTAGACAGCCCAGCTAACTAACCAGCACACACACACATGTCTGTGTTCTTCATTCGTGTGTGTGTGCTCACTCAAAGTATGTGTGTCTATTTGCATTTGTGGTGTGTGTTTCATATGCATGCCAATGAGATAATGAGAGAGAGAGACTACGAAGAAATGAGAACAAGAGAAAGCAACTTCTAAAGTCTGTATCCAATACATTATTTAACTCGAAACCACGTGATGTCCCACAGCTTTGCGTTACGACTACCCATGACTTGAACGTTTCAGTTACCAAGATGACTATCGTTCTCATTTCCCCATCAGCCTCTTTTTCTCCCCGCAGCACCGGTGCTGTGATCATCCTCAGCACCAGGACCCTTCACGGCATCTTACTCACTTTCCCGTGACTGGCTCCTCCCATCTGATACATCGCAGACCTGTGCTTCTCTCCGGCCTGGGCGTTTCCTGGCCAGTGTCTCTTCACTCTGGTCAACACAAGTGTTTGCAGAAGGGTTCCTCTTGCCTTTCCGTAGAGTCTTCAGGTAAAAACTAACGACCTCGTTCAGCCTCTCTGTTTTGTGTTTAAACTCCCCCAACGAGAGAACGGGGCTGGTTCAAACAATGGACAACCAGGACAGCATGTCCTGAGGACGGGGATCCCATGTGACCCCATCATATGGCCGCCTTGAGACTGACTGTGCTTGGCTTAAGGCTCCATCCCAGGCCCCAGCACCTGTAGCCAGCGTGGCGATGTCCAGGTGGCCTCACATGGCGTGACCGATAAAGGCAATGACCCCCTCAGAGTGCAGGGGGGGCGATGCCGCTGACTTGGGTTCTTTATGTGGCTCAGTGAGTTATAAACACAAATCCAAGACAAGGAACTGTCAGGCAATTCACACGTGAATTGTTATAGGTCACAAGACTTCAGAGCAAGGAGGAGGTGAGTCATCACTCAGCCACAGAACACTTCTTAGGTAGAAGACGTGGTGACACAGAAAAGCAGGAGGGCAAAGGCAGGGAGGCGAGAACGGGCAGGACAGAGATCGGGTGTTCGCGGGACCACTGGGCCCAGTCATGGGCCTCAGCCCGAGCAGCGCATCCTCACTCAGAGAGGCCTTCTCTAAGTGCCCCGTCTGAAGGAGAACCACACCTGTATCCTCTCTCATATGACCGTGGTTTTCATTTTCCTTTACAGCATTTATCAGATGTTGCAATTACTGAATTACTCTTATATTTACCTGTTTGGCACAGTGGCTAAGTATGTTGCTCTGGAGAAAAACTGCCTAGATTTAAATACCGGTTCTGCCACTTACAAGCTTTGGGGCCTAGGACCAAGGGCAGTGACCAGCATTCCCCTGGCTGGGCTCATGGGTCGGCTGAGGACCTCCTCTGTCAGTGAAAACTTGTTTACACAGGCTGGCCTCACCCAGCCTCCCGAAAAGCGGCAGGCTTGGTTGACTTGCAGCAAGAAGCTGGAACCTCCATACTGTTCTGGAGCTCAGTGAGAGCTACAAGGGAGAAGGAGAAGCAGGATTCCTCCCCAGTGGACAGCCTAGAAGAAAGGACAGCAGCGTGGGTCACAGACCATCATTTTAAGCCCTAGTCGCACATGTTTCCAGGGGAACAACAATCCACAGGATGACGAGTCCAAACTACTTCCTGCAGGACCCAAGACATAAGCCCTTGCCAGTTAAGAAATAACCCGTGTCCACACAAGGCTGGAATCTTCTAAGGCAAGCTCAGTAAAAAGAACTATACCATATTTTTCGTAAGACCCACCCCCCAAATGTGTACAGGGAGACCTGGAGAGCACTATACTAAGTGAAATACGCCAGTCAGAGAAAGATGATTACCATACGATTTCCCTCATATGTGGAATCTAATGGACAAAATAAACTAATAAAATAGACTATATCAAACTCTGATACAATGCAAATTTTTAATTATGTTCATGTTTTAAAAAATGCTTGTTTTCTCTTTATGCTTAATCTACCTTGGGGTCAAAAAGATACAGAAGTAGAAGCATTTTCCTTGATTTTTATTTTTTTAAAAACTTTTTAATGAAGGTTTTATTGTTTTAGAGGGAGGGGAAGGCAGGGAGCAAGAGAGGAAGAGAAACACTGACATATGAGAGAAACATCAATTGGTTGCCTTCTTCTTTCACACGCCCAACTGGGGACCTGGCCTGCAACCCAGGCATGTGCCCTGACCAGGAATCGAACCGGCGACCCTTTGGTCTGTGGGGTGACACCCAACCCACTGAGCCACACCAGTCAGGGCTGAATTTTTCTTCAGTTTTAAAGGCCTGAAGATAAAAGAGGTACCAAATAAAATAGAAGTTTGGTCTTGGGATAGTCACAGTTGGGGAGACCCTGCCGTATGTCACACTAGTCAAAGATAAGGTAACCATGGAGTTCTAGAAAGAGGTCAGTGCTTCTTGTTGAAAAAGACAATGGGTATCCATCCAGATTATGCCCCCAATCTGGCCATTTCTTAAAATTATACTCCCCTCTTCATGACTGGGAAAATTATGTTGTCTTGGAAAATTTCAATGAAAGAGAAGGTAGAAAAGATAAATATACTATCAAAAACATTTATCAGTTAACCTGGTATAAAATGTTACTAAATCAAAGATTGATAAATGCATACATAAAAATTAGCTAAGCAGTTGTTAACTGCTTACCAAAAAATATCATAGGGAAAAGGCTTTTAAACAACAATTCATCACTACCAATTTGGCTGCTGGTGAATACAATCACCTCTTTCAGCAGAACAAAGCACTTATTAAAAAGTATAATTTACTGTTTCATCATACCTTCTCTCCGCCTCAGATTTGAAATGCTAATCATTCATGTGTTACTGCTGTTGTTTGTAACGCCTCTAAAATTCATTACAAACTATAGCAAGATTGTAAACACCTGCATACATATGTATCGAAAATCCATATGGCTATGCTAAAGTGTTTGAAAAAAATACGACGACTATCTCAGCAGGTCTACCAATCCATTACTACTGTGATTTCCCTTTATGGCATTGTTTAATGTTTGTGCAATATGAGAAAATGTACGGTCTCAGTTTATTTATCCTTCTTCTGGGGAGAAAGATAGTTCACCAAGCCGATTCAAGTTTCTTTTGGATATGTATCTTCCACAGTGTAAAAAATACCTTTATCCAGATGCTAAAATGAGCAAGTGAATATTTAACACAATTTAACAAGTCCCTTCACAGGCTCACTCCTGCACAATAATTCTCGGGTTACAGGAAAAAGGAGGGGAGGAGAAAGAGAGAGAGTTTCCTTAGAGACCGTGCTGAATGCACCAGCCAACATTCCTAAGCTTCTGCTTGGGTATTTTTCAGATGTCTTAGGAAATTACCACAGGAGTCCACCCAGCTTTCCTTATGAGAGTAAAGCAGTGGCTAGCTTTCCGAGAACGGTGACGGAAGGAGAGCTGACGTTGGGTGGTGGACTCACAAATATGCATGTGACAGATTACAGGACTGCTCACCTGAAACCTCTGCAATTTTATTAACTAGCGTCACCCCAATACAGTGGATAAAAAAGAAAAAATACATGTTTAAATGTACAATAGCCAGAATGAGGGGCATTCATTCTTTCCTTCATTCACTCACTTTAAGGACTTAAAATCAGTGTTACTGTAAGGACTCTTGATTTAAAAGAAATGTTAAGAGGACAGCATGAAAATCAGGAGAAAAGAGGTCCATTTCTGTGGCTGAGAGCAGGCACCGAGCCATTCTCAAGGTCTGCGCCACTTCGCAGGGGACACCGACCGGTCACATTTGAATACCGATCTTCTAATGAAATGAAGTACCAGTCACACTGTAAATTTTTCTACTTCACTTAAGAGAAAGAGAATAGGACATTGTACCAAATGACTTCATTTCTCATTCGGGTAATACTCGTTGCCAATGTGATTTGGGGAAATCACCCCCTCTCCCTGTTAGTGTCCTCATCTGTAACGTGAGGACAACTTTGCCTGCACTGAGCAAATCCTGGCACGTGGTTGACCCTCATAGATATGGTTTTATTCTGAATTTAGGGGAAAAACGATATATAAGTGTGTGGCACACTGTCTGAAACCTCACGGTCTACTGAGAGCTCGACCCAGCACATGTTTCTCTTCGAGTCTTCAGGGAGGGACCCAGGTGTTGGAGACATAACGTACACAGTGTCAGGCAGGATGCGTGGCGGCTGGCCTTGAACCCCTTTTCCTGAGATAAACCCAGAGCTCTGCCCCGCCTGCGTTTCCCAGTGGAATGCACAGAGCTGCTAACCAGGTCCTGCAAACCATCCTGAATCTGACTTATTTGCCTAGTTCTCTACTTCTGTCCATGTGAAGTAAGTGGCATGCTCCCGGAAGGAGAGCTGATATAAAATGTTCCTAAATCAGCAGAACAAAGCACTTATTAAAAAGTATAACTTTCTGTTTCATCGTACCTTCTCTCCGCCTCAGATTTGCAATGCTGATCATTCGTGTGTTACTGCTGTTGTTCGGTGCTGCACTGCTTTCTCTAAGCCACGCTGCCCCAGAGACCCTCCGTCTCTTACCTGCTGGGTGCATGCTCACATGTGTTCTTGGGAAAGCCCAGACACTTCCAGTCATCCTGACACCAGAGCAAGTACTAAAGCATTCCTTTAGTAAGAGTCCAGCCCTCCAACAGAGAAGGGCACGTGGAGGACATTTCCATGTAGAAAGTGAAGGGCAAGATGGCCAGGCGCTCGCCTTCCCGCACGGGGCGTGGGATGGTCAGCGCTGCTAGTGGCTGGGGAGGGGACTCTGTTGACAGCCCGGAGAGCAGTGCCCAAGGATGCTGTGACCCCGGCTCCTGAAGGGCAGTGTCTGCGGCTGACCTCCCTCAGGGCGCCCTGTTCCCTTCTTTCACCACTCACATCACCTGTACGCATCTCCTTTCTAGCCGCCACCTGTAACCTTGGAGAAGAACCCCCAGCACCGGCAATAATGCCGAGTAAAGAACAGGTCACAGGATTACGTACTCATTGAACAGATGGACCACGGTGCTCGGCGCCCTGTCGGGAGCTCCCTGCCCCAGACAGAACCAGAGGAGTGACTCGGGGCTGTGAGTGACAGTTCCTGGTCCTGGGTTCTGTTAATATCCAGTGCCAGCCGGTTGAGAAACATGGAAAATGAAATATTTTTGTATTGATTGACATTGTTCCATGGTAACTAATTAGCTTAAAAGTTCTCTCAAAATGATTATATAGATGAGACAGCAATATCTAACCTGTCTCATGGATTGCTTTCTCATCGTTAATTCGGCTCATACAAACATTCTCCCAACTTCATCAGAGAGAGGAAGGTTGCCATTCATCTTTCCCTACACAGTTCTGTGTTTGGGAGACAGTGGGCGAGGGAGCAGCTTTGCTTCCCCTTCCGGGTTCTTCCTGCTGGTCTAACAAGCAGGTTGACATGAGACAGATGAATAACCAAATTTCATTGCATACGTGTGTATGGGGACCCTGCGTCCAGGAGTCTGAGACCCCACACGTGAGTCTGAGGGAGAGAGAGTTAAAACGGGGCCCACATGACACTCTCAGCGAAGGGCGAGGCATGGTGCCTTGTGGCTGCAGAGCGGAGGAAGGTCACCCACGGGACGATAGGAAGAGCAGATGCTCAGTAACGAGATGTCTGCCCTGCCCTACAGATGGGTCGTAAAGAGTTATTTCTGGTGATAGCTCCTATTACAGGCAAGGCAGGCATGCCATTTAGATTTGTAGGAGGTGGCAGGAGGGGCAGAAGTTCTTCCTGAGCCCTCGGGGGCTTGGCTGCCTCCGGTTCTCACCAATCCACGTGCCAAAGTAACGCATCTCGGGGAGGCCTTTTCTGAGCCCCTTCAGAAGGCATAAATAAGCTTAATTGATTCAGATTTTTAAAGCCAGTTACACTCAATTTACCAGGTATCATCTGAGTGGCAAACATAATCACCAAATTTTCATTTGTATTATAATTTTATGCACCTCCCGGTGACAATACTGCTAATATTTTAAAAAGGGAGTTAATGGGGGGAAGAAGGGGAAGAGTCATCAAGGACCATGTGTAAAGGACCCATGGACAAAGACAATGGGGGGAGATAGGATTGAGTGGGTGTGGGAGGTTGGGTAGGTGGGGGTGGGTAGGTGGGGGAAAGTGGTGGGGGGAAATGGGGACAACTGTAGTTGAACAAGAATAAATTTTTTTTTAAAAAGTACAAATAGGTAATTACAGAATAGCCATGGGGATGTAAAGGACAGTATAGGAAATGGAGTAGCCAAAGAACTTACACGTATGACCCATGGACATGAACAATGTTGTGGGGAATGGCC
>CM052549.1:4025903-4123516 GCA_028533065.1 Trachops cirrhosus
CAGTCACTTTTGCTTTGTTTAATGCGAGGAAGAGATTCAAAAATAAATTTTCAAAAATGAACCGGATGAGCTGACATTTGTTTCTTGAAGAGGCGGGTGCCCAGTTCAGAGCCCTGTCAAGGTAGTATTTAGATTGAAGATCACAATATCTTCTATCTCATCTACAGGCACATTCTGAAAAATACCCAATAAAATTCTATTTTCCCCCATCATTTGTATTTTATATACTTTTTGAAATAACCAAATCCATTTTTTCAAACACACTCAGCACACCTGCTGTTACGTACTGAATGTCTACATGCTCGTCACGTATGCCCTGCCCGCCCCCCCCACACCCGGCCCCAGTTTCCAGCTCCACTCTGGCAGCGCCTCCTAACACATCCCTCTGCACCAGCCTCCACCCCTGAACTCCTCGCCCGGCAGCCTGAGATGCTCTCTCCCACGCGGGTGGTGAACCTCGCTCCTGTAAAGTCTCCGATGGCTCCCCAGGACCCTCCCCGTGAACTCCGGGCTTCTTCCCTGGAAGTCCTCCACGGCTGGGCCTGGCCCGCTCTCTGGCCTCACCTCCGGGCACGACTCCCTCCTGCTTCCAGCTGGAGGCCCCTGGTGGCCTCTGCACCTGCCCTTGAACCAGCCTGTGGTGCTCACACTGGGAGACTGGCCAGCGTCCCTCTCCCACTTCCTGAAAGTCTCCCTGCAGCGCCACTTGGACCAAGATGGCCTTAAAATCCCCCTCAGCGTGGCTCAACTTCAGGCAGGTTTCTTCCTGACTACAGGTGCCTGACCTCTCTTTTCTGGGAGCACTCGCTTTAGAAAACCTGTCATTGTAAATTCTTGCTTGGTCCCGTTTGAGATGTAAACCTTCTTCCAGTCTCCCGCCAGTCTTCCAGCCCAGGGAAGTCTCTACGGAGAGCCTGGGGACCACCCCTTTGGTGCATTTTCAGCAGGGCAGCTAGCTCCGCTGTCTCCCAGTCTCACGACACCAGGTCGACGCCGCCTTCACTTTGCAGGTAGACGAAGAGGAAAACCCACTTCTCAGCTGCCCATATTCAATGAAGGTCACTAAGTCACGAACACGTGGCAGTAAACAAAGTCGAGGTTCCTTCCCTGCTGCCAGAGCCCTTGTGAAACCTCCATTGTCACAGTGCAGATACGGCGACAGTGGTCACAGCCCTGTGCAATGAGGGTTAGAAGAGAAGAGTGAAGGGGGGAGAAGAGGAGGAGCCTAACCGAGTCCAAGGCCCAAGGAAGACTGAGACCTAAATGACAAGTGGGTGGAAGCCAGGGAGGCGGGAATGTGTTACAGAAAAGGGGAACCATGTGTCGAAACATGGGGCGGAGGTGGGGAAGCCTGGGTAGTTGGTTCGCTCTGGAGAAGCGGGGCTGGTGAGAGGTAAGGCAGGGACATGGGGAGGGAACCGGTAGTGCAGGGCACGGCAGAGCAACGTTCAGGTGGCTGGACTTTTGAAGACAATAGCAGCACTGAGGATTATAGGCATTTCTTCTTGCCTTTCAGAAAGATCGTTCTGGCTGCAGCGTGGAGTATGTGTTAGAAAGATGACTTTGAGGACAGTTTTAGGAATCCATGCAAGATGCAGTGGTGCATGGGTTAGAGGGGGTGGAGGTAAGTGCATGGATGAGCTCCTCGTGATTTAGGATTTGGAGTTTGAGTGTGGGGAACATGGGAAGCTACAGCTTCCAGGTTACTACTGGGTCTCCCCTCACTGAGGCGGATGATACTGAAGGAAGAGTGATTTGGAGAAACGAAGGAAGCTCCCTTCTCTTGTTCAGGGTGGTTAATTAGGACACATTTCCTCTGGCTGCCCAACCCAGGTAGGCAAGCGCTCGTTTCAGGGTTGCATTGGTTTGCAAACTATCGTGTTCACACTCAGCCCAGGCTGCCACGTGTATTTCCTCGGCTGCCTCCAGCCGCAGGTCATTGAGATTAGTGCTTCACTTTCCACGTTATGTGTGCTGGGCCGGGCCAGATAGGGTGACGAAGTCTGAACTCTGTCATCTCTGGACTCAACTGGTGATTTCGCCTCACATTCAGCTTGTGATACAGAAATTTACCTAATTTTCCAGGTGAGGGATCTCAGCAACAAAGTTAAAGGGATGTCAAAGTTCTCATCGTTGTGACCACAACTAAGTCACCTGAGCTAATTCTGTTTGTACATATGTCTGATTCTCAGGGATACCTCACTACTCTGATTGGCCAGTCCAGACGGAGGCTGAAATTATTCTTCTTGGCAACTGACAACTCACCGTCTCTCCTCTGTGCTTTGCTGATGTGCATACGCTGTGTGTCTGTGTATAGTTATCTACACTCTGTATGATGTTCCCTCTCTCTAGATGCCCAAGGCCAAATCACTCAAACGTTCTCTCCAGCTCTTACTGCTGAAAGAGGAGCAGTCACCCTACAGTAGCCTCTGAATTCAGGGTTACCCCACTCGATCCCAGAGTATGTTCTGCCCAGTCCCCTCTTTGAGCACACCTCTCCAACCACAACCACAACCACAAGGGCTGCTTCTGTGAGGTTTGGTAAAGTTTCCCCAGCTTTACTGAAGTACAACTGACAAATAAAGCCTGCATATACTTTAGATGGACAGTGTGATGCGTGGATCTACCTCTGCATTGTGAAACGGCAACCACAATGAAGCGAATGAACACATTCCTCACCTGACTCGGTGGTGTTGGTTTGTGCTGAGAACCCGTGAGATCTCCTCTTAGCGAATTTCAACTTTCCAGTGCAGTCCTACTGACGGCAGCCATCATGCTGTGCATTAGCCCTGCAAAACACGCTCATATTCTCTCTGCTGTGTGTACACTTTCACCGGGGTCCTGCTGGTTAATCACCATCCATTGTAAAAGTAACCTTTAGAAAATCCATACTTACATAAGCCAATATAGCAGTTGCTTCTCTGTTAATAAAAAGTGAGATAACTGAAATAGACATGCCTCTGAGAATGGGCAATTCACCAAAGGGACTATTTTATAAAATTAGGCAAATCAATCATTTCCCAGGGAGGAAATTTTCAGCAAATGAACCTTATCAATGTTTAGCCTCATTTAGCCACCATGGGCTAAATTATGCAGCCTGTAATTTTGAGTGAATTATACTGCTCTCTCTAGTTTACTGAACACAGAAAAGATAGTCCAGGTATGTAGTTTTAAGAATGTTGTAAGTCAGAATTCATTTTTGAGGAAAACGCCTCTGTACAGAAAGCCCTGTGTTAGGATGAACCGAATACAGAATAGCTGAGAGAAATAAAGGGATAGAGGAAGAGAGAGAAAGACGTGGGAAAGGAAAGAAGGAGATGAAAGAAAAAGAAAAGGAAGGAAGGAAGGAAGGGACAAGATTAAAGAGAAAAAAGAGAAGGAAAGAGAAAGGAAAATTAGTGAAAAAGAGCGAGAGAGAGAAAGGAGGAAAGGAAAGATGTTTACTCTTACAAAGGAGCAGGAGAGTTAAGCTGAAAAATTGTGTTAGAAAATATGGGAAAGTAAGGAAAATCTTTTTAAGCGATGCAGTTCCATCAAACAGAGTAATGTAGTTGGTGGCCAAAGATACAGTCAGAGGAATCAGGACGCATGAAGTCTGAGTGTAAACAGTTTTGCAGGAGAAAAAAGAGTCTAGTAAGATGGTTCTCAAGTTTTGTGAAAATGAGTCATCTGGCCGAACTGGAAGTAAAACAGAAACACAGTAAGAATTGAACCAATGCGTTAAGTACCATCGACCTGTTTTAAATAATGAGCCTGTCTGTATCTTAGTAAACTATTCTCTGTATTGTTTGGACACTTCGGGGTGACCATTGTGCTTTGCAGTCGGGTGTTCTGGCCTCGTGCTGGCATCAGTTCAGGGGCTCAGGACATTCCGCCCCAGCACCGCCATGCAGTTTCTGTTCCTCAGCCCCGTCACCGCTCAGTCACAGGACAACGCGAGGTGACACACAGCTACCTCAGGTCAGTGCAGAGGGGATCGGGGTATCAAGGCACCTACGTGAAGAAGAATGGATAACATCTATTTTGAAGGATATAGAGACAAGGTTTTAAAATTATAGCTAAACTTGGAATACTAAAAGAAATATGAGAAGATAAACAACTAGGTAAATGATCACAAAAGAAAATGCAAGTTAAAAGTGTTAAGGTCCCTTAAAATGTATTAACCTTTATAGATATGCTGTCTGCCATTCAATGTTTTAATACACAACACTATTTCTATGAGTATTTCATTAATCTTTAAGCAGACAAGAAAAATTGTCTGCAGAATCTATCCCCATCATATATATAAACTCCTTTAAATATAACTAATGTGCTTCTTCATGCATCTTTTTGAAATAGCTTATTTTTACAGAAAAAATTATACTCTTGACTAATTTGCAAATGTGGTTTTAAAAATATTTATTTTTAAGATTCAAATGCTTTGATATAAAAGTATCAAAATATTTAGCTATAATCATATCTTGAAATTTTCCAATTATAATACAAGCTAAAAATTAGATAGTGTTATACTAATAGTCTACTAAATTTTCATCTTTTTTCATGACTTTGGAAAATTGAAGATTTCTGCAAAGAGAGAATATGTTTGCTCTTTTAGTAAAATTCGGTCTAGCTGTCCTGGAAATCTCTTGTGTCTTGCACAGACTTTGAATCTGGTTGCTCGTGAAATTCTGTGATTGATAGGAAGCTAACCGGTGTCAACCACTAGAACGAATCCATCACATACAGTTGTCATCGCACAAAGAATGTCGGTTATCTCTCACAAACTAACTGAGATGGCAAAATCGATCCAAGAAGGTGCAGCAAATTATCTTCTATATATAGCTGGAAAAGCTAGAGTCTGTGGCAGTCTCAAAAGTTGCTTCCCTAAGCATATGCTGTGTATATGAATAGGGAGAATTAGCATCATTAAAATGTCTATACTATCTAAAGCAGCCTATAGATTCAAAGCAGTACCTATCAAGAGACCAATGGCATATTTCACAGAGCTAGAAGAAATAGTCCAAAAGTTGCACGGAACCACCAAAGACCTCAAATAGCCACAGCAATCTTGAGAAAGAAAAACAAAGTTGGAGGAATCATGCTATCTGATAATCAATCTATAATACAAGGTCATAGTAATAAAAATATCATGGTACTGGCATAAAAACCAACTATAAGTCAGTGAAATAGAATAGACAGCCCAGAAATAAACTCACACCTTTACAGTTAATTAATATTTGACAAAGGAGGCAAGAGCATATAATGAGTTAAAGATAGCCTATTCAATAAATGGTGTTGGGAAAATTTGACAGTTATGTGCAAAAAAATGGAAACTAGACCACATTCCTATACCACCACAAGAATAAATTCAAAACGGGGTAAAGACTCAAACGTTAGACTTGAAACCATAAAAATCCTGGAAGAAAATAGGCCGTAAAATCTCAGACATTGCTTGTAACAATATTTTTTCTGATATGTCTCCTTGGGCAAGGAAAACAAAAGGAAAAATAAACAAATGGTACTACCACAAACTTAAAAGTTTTTGCACAGCAAAGGAAACTGTCAACAAAATGAAAAGATGACCCATGAATGGGAGAACATACTCTCCAATGATACATCTGATAAGGGGTTAATATGCAAAATTTATAAAGAACTTATACAACTCTACACCCCACAAAAATTTGATTAAAAAATGGGCAAAGGACCTGAATAGATATTTCTCCAAAGAGGACATACAGATGGCCAATAGACATATGAAAAGATGGTCAGCATCACTAGTCACAAGGGCAATGCAAATTAAAACCACAATGAGATATCACTTCACACCTTTCAGAAAGGCTACCATCAATCAATCAACAAACAAGTGCCGGCCAGGATACAGAGAAAAGGGAACCCTGGTGCACTGTTGGTGGGAAGGCAGACTGGTGCAGCCACTGTGGAAAACAGTATGGAGCTTCCTCAAAAAAATTAAGAAAGAAACTGCCTTACAACCCAGTGACTCCACTTCTGGAAATACATCTGAAGAAATCTGAAACACCGACTTGAAAGAATATATTCACCCCTATGTTCCTTGTAATGTTATTTACAATAGCCAAGGTTTGGAACCAGCCCACGTGCCCATCAGCAGATGAGTGGATGAAAGAGCTGTGGGACATTGACACAGTGGAATAGTACTCCGCCATACAGGAGAAGGAGATCTTACATTTTGCAACGATAGCATGGATGGACCTGGAGAGTAGTACGCTCAGCGAAAGAAGCCAGAGAAAGACAAATGCCACATGATCTCACTTATATATGGAATCTAATGAGCAAAGTAATCAAACAAAATAGAAACAGACTCATAGATAAAGAGAACAGACTGACAGTTGTTAGAAGGGAGGGAGAAGGGATTAAGCAAAAACAAAAAACAAAAAAAAAAACACCCAGAACAAAACAAAACAAATCAAAACAAAAAACAACTCATAGACACAGACAACAGTACGGCAGCTACCAGAGGGGATGGGGACCGAGGAGAGGTAGAAGGGGGTAAAAGGGGGAAATGGTGATAAAAGGAGAGTTCACTTTGGGCGGTAAACACACAATACAACATACAGATGATATGTTATAGAATCGTACCCTTTAAATCTATACAATTTTATTAACTAATGTCACCTCAACTAATTTACTAAAAATTAAAAATATAAAAGTTGCTTCCTTAAAGAAAAATCAACTGACAGTGTGTTAACACCCCACACACAGGTATCTGAGGACCTGAATAAACGCCGGAAAGGAGCGGGAAAATCGTAGTGCATCTCAAACGGCAGAACCCGAGGCTAATGGAGAGGCGGACAAAAGCAGTAGCTCTCAGTAATGAGCTCGACTCGTGAGCCCATTGACCCACTGAAATAGGACGGAGTTTAGTTTTCCAACCGAAGACAGGGACAGGAACGACACCCACCCAGCAAGGTGTGCCTTTATTCCTGACTTATGTCAAAAATGCAGTCTCTCACACCTGAGTTGGGGTGGATGAATTGTGACAGAATCTGAAACACGGCTTTAAGTGATGCTTCACGCAGAAGGGGAAGGTCGGTTGGTCAGGGTCAGCATAGAAAAAACCACAGATAATAGTTATCTGCGTAAACCACTCAAGGCCAGATATTTACATTTATTTTAGAACTTGGATCATTGAGGCTGAGTAAAACAAGGTCAGGAACATCCCTTCTTTGGTCATGTTTATCGAGCATCTATTTATAAAGCCCTGGACAAGACAAGGGTGAACCGTCACGAACAAGCTGGAAACGGATGCTACGCTCACGGAGCTTACACTCAGGAGAGGCTGGGTCTTAAGACACACAAGACACCCCTGCTGTGGGGTTTCTCCCTCTGTGTGGGGTGATTACAGGCCTGCTTCACTGTTGGGATGCCTCCCTAACTCCCTGACTACTATATATTCATGATAAAAGGATCTTGTCCTGATGGGGTATAGTCACACCTAACCAGACTGCAGATAATTTGCAAGGCCAAATTAATACACACACAAGACGTAAGGGAACTGAATGAAAGCCTCCTTGACGAACTGTTTAGATGGAAAGCAAACTTCTGTTCAATTTTACTTAGGGTTTAATAATCCCCACAGGAACTTTGACAATTAGACGTGAGATCCTAAGAGACCCATTGAGGGTCATCAAAATGTACAAATCAGAAATTCAATGAATATGTACAGTACAAAATAGAAATTGGATTCCAAAGTATATTCTGTTTATTTTGACAGGTGCAATTTGGCTTCAGTTAGCTAATTTTGGTAGTGTAGTTACTGATCTTGCAGAACATTGCAGAAAATTGGTTAATTCTTTCCTAAGAAATGGATGAGACTGATGAACGACCTCATGGGAATGACTGCATTTTCAGATAAACAAAATAAGAATGATTAAATCTTTATGCAATATCTATTCTATTTCTTAATCTATCAGTAAAGAACTGAAAGACACTGAACAGATTGAATTTTCCAGGAGGTGTGGTTTTCCGTGAAGGCAAGAAACTGGATCACTGGTTATGGTTAGCTGGTACAAATGAGCCACGGGTCAGCCAAAAACCATGCCATTGCTAAATGATATGTTGGATAAGTGGATGGGGTGGAAGGAGGAGTCAGTCCTTGAACCCCATTGGCTAAGCCATTTTTATGCAACAGAGTAACTAAATGGCACCTCAAGGAGTCAACAGACTCAGATGTGTGAATCTTTCAAGCTGAGACTGATATTCTTAATAACTGTGCTTAATGAATAAACAGGATATTACGGTTTCCCAGTGACCATTTAAGAAATGAGCATTCAACCTCTTGACACTTTGCTGCCAGGTCCTTGGTGTGGGACCGAAAAGACGCCCCCATGCTCTCCCCCACTGCACTACCCCGTTGAGAAGCAAAGAGATACAGAACACACATGTTTGACCTTGGTATTTTGAACACTGCCAAGAGCAATATTCCCTTAAATTTTCTCCTCCTAATTAGTACAAGCTGTCTCTTGCTTTTTATCTCTCTACATTTAAGTGGAAATATGAGTCCAAAAAAAGACAAATTGTTCTTTGCTCCTTTCCTGGCTGCCACCAAGACAAACGATGCTCCTATAGGTTATGGGAACACTCCGAGTAGCTAAGAGCCCTTTATTACTTTTTACTAGCACCACGTGTAATAAAGGGATGAAGAATTAGCAGTGCGGCACATCACTTAGATAATGAGCACCTACTGAACTTGAAGCATTACATGTTCCTCAGTCAAGCATTCTATTGTTCATCCCCTTATATATTTGGAACAGGAGAAGTGAACAGCGGGGAAAATGCACGTGTGGATATGTGTGGAAGAGGTTGTGAGGGCGTGTGTGTGGGCATGTGTATATTCTGCTAGGCAATTTGCAGGTGGAGGTACCTAAAGATAATGTCAAAGCGACAAAAGGCAGTGACAATCTCAAGTGTATTTATACTGAAATGTTATATATATTTTAAAATAACACACACACACACAGTCACGCACCCTATGACAATGTTTCAGTCGATGCTGGGCTGCATATACAATGGTGGTCACATAAGGTTAGACTAGAGCTAAAAAAGTTCCTATCGCCTAGTGACATTGTAGTTCTCATAACATTGTAGCGCAAAGCATTCCTCCCGGGCTTGTTGTGATGCTGGTGGAAACAAACCCTCTGGGCTGCCAGTCATACAAAAGTACAGCACGCACAGTGACAGCAGCAGGCTGCACCACCTAGTTCTGTGTGAGCGCACTCTGTGATGTTCGCACGAGGTTGAAGCCACCTAGCGATGCATTGCTCAGAACACGTCCGCCTCGTTAAGCAGTGCACGACTGTATGTCTGCAAACTGAGGTGGCACGTGGTGTAAAAACTATTTCCAAATGCACTGGTGTGGGAGTTCTGCACCCTGGGAAGCACGGCGGAGAGGTGGGCGGCACTAGGTCTGGGCCCTGAAGGATGGAGAGAGGGTCTTTCATCCAGATGGCAGGTCGGTTCAGGCAGAAATCAGCCCTCGTACCTCCCTACCCTTTGGTTCTGTTCCAGAGAAGTGAAAAGTTGAGACAACATCCAATCACATGACTTTTACAGGTGGACAACAAAAAAGACGAGAGAATACAGACACATGTTGGCCATGGTGTGGCCTCCGGGGGGCGATATGGAAGAAAGCGACTCGAGGTGGTGGTTAAGGACTCTTTACCGCTTACTACAGTGCTTTTTCTTTTCTCCTGACAAATAAAAAAGTCTGTAGTAAGAGATGATTAACTGGCTTTCACTCGCAATGCTGAGAATATGGACATTTATTATATATGTTACTGTTAATAACGGTTACATTTTACTTTGAAAAAGGATCAATTTATAGTTATATAAGAAGGGAATTGAGGAAGTCCACAGGACATAAGGAGGAAATGGTCAGTAATTCAGCAAAGCCATCAAGATACATAAATCAGAAAGTATCATTGTGGACTTCCATCACCAGAGCAGGAAATCCTGATTTTCTTCAACAAACAGCAAGTAGACTTATGAAGTCTTTGAAAACAAATATGTTATAAGTTGTTGCTTAGCATACTAACCCTAAGAAAGAGTTCATAAAGATTCAGTTGCCGAAGCCTGCATATGTTCCTACATTGATTTAACACAATACTCTTGCCTGGGCTATAGGACCAAGAAGGGCAGGATAATAGGTGTCTATTCAAATTGTTCAGTGAGATGGTATTTAATAAGGGACTGAACTAAGTGGCAGCAAGAAACAATAGGTGAAAGAGGTATGCTTGATTGACTGGATGCAGTAACGGGGTAAGGAGGGGCCAAGGGTCACTCCTGGGGAAGTGGTAATGTTGAGAGAAATAAGGAAATCGGGTCGTTTTTGGTAAGATGAGAGTATAGCTTCTTTATCTACTGATGGGAATGAACTAGAAGCAGGGAAATGGATAGTGCAGGAGAGGGGGGCCTCTTACAGGAGCTGTGCTCTACGGTGAGCAGAAAGGATGGAACCCAGCGCCCCTCTCGAGGACCCACTGAGAGTTCCTCCAACGTCATTAACCATGGACTTGGGTACATTGGGTGGTGGAGTGTGTGACTATTCTCTTCTGATTATTTCTATGTTCTCAGTAAAATAGAAAGCAAGTTTGTTAGCTCAGAGAGAAAAGGGTGACAGGGATGAATGTTTGAGAGTGGAGAAGAAGGTATAAAATAGTCACTTGGGTGATAAAGAGAAAATTTATGCAGGAAATGACAAGGCTGCTGGGCAGAACAATGATCCAACTTCAGGATAATGCTCCTTTACTTAAGACAAGATCAGGGATTACTGGTGTACCGTTTTCTCCAGACCCCGTTGCTGCAGAGCAGGCTGAGAGTCAAACGTGACCGGCATTCAGTGTGGCAAGCATACGGAAGATGACCTGAAAAGGGCCAAAAAGGCCAAGGTGGAAACAAGAGGGAAGATTAAAAATGGACCCCAGAATCTAAGTGTGGAGGAAGGAAAATGAGGAGTGAGGGAGTTGAGAAAATGCATGGGGTGAAAAAGAGGTATGACCAGGGGACTGAAAATTCCAGACAAGTCCATGTGTTGTCTGGGGACGGAGAATAGAAGGATTCCTCGGAAAGGTGTGCAGGTGGATGGGAGAGAGGTGCTGGAAGCTGAGATGTTGCGGGGAGAGCTGTGGCCAGGAATGACAAAGTCTAGGGTAACTCCATGAAAGTGGGCTGCTGGTATACAGTGGAGGACAAGATTCTAGTTAAAAGAGATGACACACACACACACACACACAAAACCAACCCTACCAAGTCAGGGTATTGGCATGATTGTTGGTGTGAATATTGATACCACCAAAAACTGCAACAAATCTGGTAATGGAGTGGATCATGTGATAAAATTTTCAATAAATGAAGACAAGTGGTCAGAGGGTCGCCTTGGTACATAATTGCAATAAGTCGGGTAGTGGGTCGCCTGTCAGTACCAATGTCAAAAGGAACCAGGGGGCTAGAGGAGGAGGGGAGGCACAGAGGTCTGGAAGTGACAGGACGAGTCAGGCAAGACGAGGATCTAACTCCAGAGCCCTTAGTCTGAGGGAGGTGAGAGAGAAAGCCCCACCGCGTGGGAAGACTCCTGAAGGGAGAGGCAGAGTTTAGTTCGAGAATGGAGGTGGAGGGCATGGTCTGAGGAGGGCTCAAGCACAAAGGGTCCCTTCCAGTGACTGGCTGTGTGTCCCAGAGGGTGAAGGAGGAGAGTTTGGGGGCTGCGGAGGGTGGGGGCTGGAGGCCAATTACAGGATATTCCAAGCTGCTTGAGAATGAGCATCCATGGAACAATGAGGTGACTCGGGTGTCGGGCTTTCTATGTGACCGACAGAATCCAGACATAGGGCATGAGGAGCTGACGCGGCACTTTCTAAGGGGCGGCGTGTCTGTGGTGGTGTGTGGAGGGGAAGCCCCTGCTCACAGGAGTACCTTTAGCTCCGTGCCTCGCTTGTTCAGCTGCACACACACACACGCTGAGGCCACGGAGGAGCATCAGAAGAGTGTGGGGGTCATTTGCCTCTTCCCGGTTAGACCCTCAGGATGGTGGGCTGGGAGGGGCTCAGTCTGCCGAGGAGCTCAGGGGCCCCTGTGAGCGAGCACCTTCTGGTATTCCCGTCCCATCAGGGCCTTCAGCAGCCAGGACCGCCATCCCGATGCCTTGTGACAGTGAGCTGTCCTGAGCACATTTCCACCAATTCCCCACCCTCGGCCACCACGTGAAGCTGCCTGGGGAGTCGTGTGTCCAGAGTGAATTCATCAAAGTCGGACACAGGGGAACAGGAAAGGCCTGCCCTGGAGAGAAGTTTTTGGTGGTAGAAACAGATACAGAAGAAAGAGAGCAGATTCGAAGCGATGTCTGAGTGCCTAAAATAAGATCAGTGGGCCAGGGAGCGAACACACCTGAGAAGGAAGGAGGAGAAACAACAGCAGGACCTCACCTGACAGCCCGGAGAGCGGACGCCTTAGAGAGAGGAACTCCTAAATCTCTTTCGGAGTCCTCTGGGTTAGAGAGTTTAAACAGGGCTCTTATCTCATCTGCTGGTGCACCGCAAACCCCCTTACCCTTACCCTCAGGGGATACGGACCCAGACCCCCCTCCGGATGCATGAACCCGTGGGCAGCACCAAGCTGTATGCACACCTACATCATCTTTACACAGACCTGCCTTTTCAGTTAACAGAAGCGCTTTTCCGCTTCCCTTGGGCACGGCTGAATCGCCAGCATCGCCACTCTCGTGCTTTGATGCCATCATTAAGTAAATGAGCTCTGCAGGGCCAGGACAGTCCGTCTGATGACCAAATGGCCTCGAAGGGACCAAAGGGTGGGGGTGTCCACCGCGCGGGCCCCCTGGGCAGAGGGACAGGCTGGACACAAGATCTCATCACATGACGCAGAACACTGTGCAACTTAATGAATTGTTTATGAATTGTTTGCTTCTGGAATTTCTCATTTGATATTTTCAGCCTGTAGTTCACTGTGAGGCAATGAAACCGCGGATAAGGGGAGACGGCTGTATTCAGTTAGAAACTATGATAAAATAGTAGTCATAAATGACTTTGACTTGGAAACTTCGCATCCTTTTACAAAGCAAAACCACACAATGTCTATCACACCAAAGCTGGGATGGCCAAATGTGGTCCTTCAAAAACCTCTGAACACAAACAGCCCACTTCTCTTTGTCCTATGATCATGGCTTTAATTGGATAAAGAGAGGGAGAGAGACATCGATGTGACCGGGAAACATTGATTGGTTGCCTATCACACACTCCCCACTGGGATTGAACCCACAACCCAGGCATGTGCCGTCACCAGGAACCAAACCAGCAACCTTTTGCTTTGGCGGGATGATGCCCAGCCCACTGAGCCACACCGGTCAGGGCTCACTGCTTGAGTTTAACGTCACAGAGCACACTGAGTCAACCAGGAAATGCTAAATGGTCCCTCATCCTGGGTAGGACAGAAAGGCCATACTAGGATTCAGGAAAAGGAAGATGGTCACTTCCTGTCCTTGAGACCTCCGGGCATCCCTCTGGTCCTCCTGCACATCTGCACCCCAGGCAGTCACAGTCCTGGTCCCTGAGGTCAGCACTAGGTACCCCACCTCCCCCTCAAGATGCCTGCATTTAGTGAGTCATCTCGGGAAAGCTCCTTAGGCAACATCATGGATGTCAAATTTGATACAATGTTAACATTCGTGTTTCTTGATTCTCAAATTTACATTTTCAATGTAAACATCCCAATGCTGTACGTGTTTCAGTTCGTCTTTGCACACACTCACATAGGTAGGTAAAAATGTATCACATCGTGTGAAGGATCAGTTCCTTCGGCTCATGAGGATACACTTCCTACAGACATATGTTTTCAACTCACCAATGTTGCAGCCATTCCGAAAATCTGTTATTCTGGAAATCTGTTATTCTACCATCATCAAAAGCGGCAAGGAGAAAATAGATATGACTTGAGTATGCTTAATTTATTACATTTTTAGCAATTTTCTGGGAAGTAGTCTTCATTAAAGCAAATTTCTATTGGATGGAGATTATTTTCCAGGTATCAATTTAGCTAAATGATTAGTTCCTTAATGTTTTTTTAAAACTGCATAATTAATTTTAAAGAACCTTTTTTTAAATGTTCCCTCAAAATGCGTCCATATTCATTCAATTCAAAGAAAAAAACCTTAATGGTTACGTTTGTAAACCTGCCAAATTACTGGCATAAAACACATTGGTCTTTCATTGCACTGGATCATGAATCATTCTCCTTACTTAAGGATTTAGGGGAACTCGGTGTATACATATTTTTAAATTATTTCCTAGAAGTTTCCTTGGCCTTCCAGCAATAATGCATTGCCCTTTGGGTCAACCTCATTTCCCCCATAGCTCCCAGATAACATAAAAAATACAATCAATCTGCTTAATCCTCTCCTGCCATAAAAAAATCACCACCCTGTATCCAATACGACATGGGCATTTTCTTCTTAAATCACATATATTTGTAGTAGCATGTCATATTTTCACAAGAAAACAAATACACTTAAATATATCTTACCTCCACTCTTTGTTGCATTTCATTACCAAGTCATATGTTCAGAGAAACAAGCCATTAAAAAAAGAGGTTGCACATTGTTTTCCTTAGGTGCAAAGCTCCAAATCATTATATAGAAATAGATAAAAATAAACAAATCTATAATTTGTTTAGATCTGTGTCATTTGGTCACTTTTCTCACGGTCAGCAGGGAGAAACCAAAAGCTCACTGGTTGGCATCAGGAGGCCTGGGTTCTGGTCAGGGTTCCGATACACGCTCTTGAACTTGCAAAGCCTGGGACTCAGTTTCCTCGTTTGTGAGATGGGATAACACCACCTCCTCCATGTGCCACCCACAGTTGTAAAAATCCATTTTGTAGGCACCTTAAGTACATAATTCATTAACAAATCTTTGTGAACTATGAAGTTAAACATGAATGGAAATCATTATCGTTGCCACAATTATTATGTGCATAAGATATATGATGCAAGCCAGAAAATGAACTATTATTAGGTTCTTTGTTTTCCATAACATTCACTCTAATAGTCAAAGGTGTATTCATGCATGAGTTCAGAATATAGTACTTTAAAAGGAGAGAGAATGTGACCACACCCATACACGCTAGTGCTGAGATTCACTACCCTTCTCCAACACCCTGAGCTCTTTCTCTTGTTCCTCTCTCCCTCCCCGACCAAAACTGAAGGGCGTTTGAAATCAGGAGCAGGGGAGTCTCACATCAGCTCATTCTCAGTTGCAAAGAACGTCTGACAATGAGAGCCCAACGGAGTATGTGCAAGTCTTCTGAAACACGTAAAACGACTTCTAAGTCTAATTAAATGACTTCTGTTGCTGAGATGGTAAGGTGTGGATGCCTAGGAGGCTTTGTGAGGATGCACAACCTGGAGGACTTTGTTTGCTGGCACAGTGGACAGGACAAAGGGGGGCTGAGGTGGTTCCCTTGGCAATGTCAAGGTCGGCATAGGTGTATATGGGGCTAGGTCAGAGGCGCCCAAGTCTGAGCGTAGGGGAGAGAGAGCCAATCATCGCGTTGGCAGAATCAGAGAGTACAGCGGGTCCTGTACTCATTTCTGTCAATGCTGCTTCGTTGTAATGTTGATGAGATTCTGTAGCAACTACTCTTGTTTCTCTCAACTAGCCTTATGGGAAAATCGGTTTTGTTCTATGTTGCTTTGCTTCAAGTTGCAGAACCTATATGTAACATTAAGTGAGAACACACTGTAATAGGTTCGTTAGTTTCCTAGAACCCCCATGACAAATGACCACAAACCAAGTGGCCCAAAACAACGAATTCTCTCATGGTTTGGGAGGCCAGAAGTCAGAAACCAAGGTGTCCTCAGGGTTGTGTTCTTGCTGAAGGCTCTCAGCGACACCTTCCTGGCTTCTTCTAGCTTCAGATGGCTCCTGGCATTCCTTGGCTTGCAATACAATAACTGCAATCTCTGCCTCCACTGTCACATAACCTTCTTCTCTGGATCCCTGTCTCTGTCCCCCTGGTCCAGGCTGACTATGTGTCTGCTGACATAACATGCTCAGAAACCTTGGAGTCTACCCTCTATGTCGAGGGGATCCTCACCATTCAACAAGAGGCTCCCCCACAGATCTTTCCTGGGTAACCCCATCTTTTTCACTGGTGTCTGCTAAAATGACCAACTGGACTCATGAGTCACATAACTAATCCCTTCAGCAGAAGGTTTCCCAGCCATACCCTTGGCTTTCTCTCCAGAGCACACTTCCCCAGTGACAACTCTCCCCAGTTTGGCCTCCTCTCCCATCTGGGAGGTGCTTGGCGCCCTAAGTCCAGGTGGCACTCATCTGGGGGTCCATAATGGAAGCCTCTATTCCCAAATTCAGCTGCGTTTACAGGTGTTGGGAGTCAGACAGGTCTTTTGGGAGAGCACTGTGAAGCTCACTACAGATGGAGACTGAAGACCGTCAGCCTGCTGCCCACCAGCGTCTTGGGTTCCTGCTTGATCCCTTGGGGAATATGTGAGAGATTGTCCCTCCACATCTCAATGGGATGTAGGAGATCCTTGTCAGAAGTTCTGGAGAGCCAGACTTCCAAACTGGACAAGAGAAAGTCACTACACCCGAGGGGCAGTTACCGTTAGAAAGGCTTTTAACCTCCACGTGTGTGAAAAGCAGATTCTGGATGGGTGGGATGAAATGGGAGGTGGGGGTGGGGGGAGGAGCTGGCACCTGCGTTTTTAAGTCAAGTGAAGAAGTCGTGCAAATGGAAACAGTGGGCAGCACTGCCTTACTCTCTCCAGCTCTCAAAAGAATAAAGTTCTATTGCATTTTGATTTTCATCAATTATTACTGATGTCGGGCAAATATAGTTTTTTTTCTTGGTGCTAATCTAGTGAATCCATCAAAAAAATCAATCAATCAGTCAGTATTTTGAAGGGGAGAAATGAAAACAAGATGTTACAGAATATCATTGACAATGAAACACTTCTCTGAATCTCATCATTTGCTCTACGTAATTTTCAGTAAAGCTAGCACTACTAGCATTAATGAACATGAAGTTCCCAAGCAGATCCGGTGTGCTTTGATGGCATGTCACAGTGCCCTGACTTAGGAAAAGGGGAGGGGGAGGACTTGCATCTGGTCAATTAAAAATAATGATGTTTGGTTAAAATGTCACCAGTAGTTCCACAGCCAGGACTGTTACTTAACACACACACACACACATTTCACAGGTGTTAGAAATGAGCTGGAACAGCCCTACCGATTGCCTGTGGACAAACTGATGAGGTGCACCCAGGGGCCAGCCCTCGGCGTCCCACAGAGATGTGCGAACATGGTGAGATTAAAGACGGGAAGCAGCTTATGGTGTTTTTACTGCCAGGGAGTGGAGAGAGCAGCTCTCTTTTTAATCCGATACGCGGTTACAGATTAATTACCTCTTTTTAAAATGGGAAAGAAGATCAGCCTATTTGATGTTATAGGAGTCATCTCTGCTTCCTGAAGAGAAAAATGCTAATGATTGAGAAAGTAGTAGCCCAGCCCAGGTCCTGTTCCCAGATATTACTGTCAACAATTATCACTGTCTTTTCCCCAGTCTTTGTATGCTTATTTCAACCTTGATTTGCCAGTGGGGGAGGGGGCAGGGAAGGGTTGTTTGTTTCTGTAAATGATACTCTCCTGTAACTTCCTCCTAAAGAGGGACTTGATTGAAGGCACCTATAAGAAGAGGCAGAAGTAGAGAAACTAGGAGTCAGAAAGTAAGAATTAGGGATTCACCTACCGCAGGGAGCTGTTCCTGGCCCTCGTTCTGCCTCCTCATCACTGCCCCATGGAGGAGGCACCTTCCTCAGCTCCGCCGCAGCGCCCACACTTCTGTGTCTCTACCACTGTACCCACAACACTGTTAAACAATTACCCTTCACATGTGCTGTCTCCCACTAAACTCTGGGCATCCACACAGGACACAGCGTCCTGAACAGGCCTCCCCCATTCGTAGGTGGAGCCATCACAGCACCGGGGAAGGCCAGGTAGCCTTAGGACCAGCCACACGCACAGCTTACACTTAGAATGACATCCATTCCTTAATCGATACTCTTTGACCATAAGTTTTCATGATCACCTGCAATTTCTTACACTCACACTCACACTTCACCCTCATTTTTTTCCTCTCGTTCACAAGGATGTCATGAGAAACACATTAGCACATGTCCTTAGTTCTCTAAGCCATAAACCCACCCCAAAAGAAACATGAGTTCAGATTGGCATGATTGCTTGTGTTAGGACCACAGCTGAGCTTTCCACACAAGGACAGACTCTCCAGGGCCTCGGAGAGTTAGAGATTGAAGAGAGAAAGATGGCTGGGGAGATGCCAGCGCCTTGGAGAAGCTACTGTTTTCCCATCCAGAGGCAGCACAGGCTGAAATGGTTCATCCCTCTCATGAGCATGACACAGAGGCAGAGAGACAAGGCATGCCCAGTGACAGGCATCTTCACAGAGGGTCAGAGCACTGTGCCATAGTTACAAGCCCGGGAAGTTTAGAAATACAGCTGAAGAAGACTGTAAGTAATACATCTTCTAAGTGCATAGTCACTGTGGTTAGTACAGCACAGCAGATGCGGGAGTGAAATTGCAATGCTCACGAAAGATATAGAAAGATGAAACAAAATCAGAAGAAAAAACTAGAGATGTGACAAGCCCATCTTTCTAGTCAGATCTATGCAAATATAGAACCAATTCCTTCATAAGTAGGAATTAGACATTAATGCCCCAAACATACATTAGACTATTTGTAGTTAAATGTAGAGGGTTGTGATGGTTAATTAACGTGGAGGATGTTTTTAGCTGAGACTATTTAAGTCGCTGGACTTTGAGTAAAGCAGATTGCCCTCCTTAGTGGGGGCGGGCCTCATCTAATCAGCTGAAGACCCAGGAGACCCAAAATGCTGTCCTTCCAGAGAAAGCAGGACCTCTTCAGCAGACTGTCTCCAGACTTTCTGTGCCCCATCAACTCCCCTGTCTCCAACCTGCCGGCCTACTCTGTAGGCTTTGGACTTGCCACCCCTCGTGATTCTGTGAGCCAATTGCTTAAAATAAACCTCCGTCTCTTCGTATACACATATGCTGCGGGTTCTGTTTCTCTGGAGGACCCTCACCAACCCGGGGGGCCTATGTACCTGCATCACACGTGTCTGCTTCCAATGAACAGCTGAGCACACTGCTCGTTGTGTAGGCATGTACACACACATGCTTATAATCTTTTTATGATCCTAAATCATCATTTCTATTATTGAGAATAATATTGAGAATATTATTGAGAATAATAATTTCTATTATTCTATAGAAATTATTATCTATCAATAGAGGCTGTGTACATGTACTGTCGAGCATAAATGCTTTAACCTGTTGGGTGTCAACCGCAATTCCAACCACCATTATCCTTCCCAGGGTTTGTAAGCAAACAAGTATGTTTCCCTAATCATTACACACCCTTCTTTCTCCCCAAAATGATCCTGACTTCAAACTACAGATTGTTTTTGAGGGTTTGGAAGTTCATAGAAGTGGAATTAGAATATTCACTATTCTTTCATGCTGTACTGTGTTTGTGAAATCACTCTCCCTGTAGTGTATAGCTGTAGTGTGTAAGTTTCCATTGCTGTACAATATTTTATTGAATAACTGGATCACCATGAATGCATCTGTTCTACTGGTCATGGACATCTGGATTCTCTCCAGTTCTTTATTAGTCACAGTGGCTCTAAGACTATCCTTCTGTATGTCTCTCAACTTGTGTGTGTGCGTTGATGTTGGGCAAAAACCTAAGAATGGAGTGGTTGGGTCATAGGGTCAATTTACAGTCACCTGGAGCTGAGAGTTTTTCCAAAGTTCTCGAACAAATTTTACTCTTGCCAGCACTTTCAGAGCATTCTGAAATCATGCCTTCCTGCTGGCTCCTCTCTTCCCTTCTAACCAGCACTTCCTCCCTTCCAGGCGCTTCTTTATCATGTCCAGGGCTTGGCAGTGAAATGGGCCCCGACTATGATGCCAGATGGAGACATTCCTTAAGCATCTGTGGCATATTTTATCTCTGGGAAGTTATCTTTAAAAAGCCCCAATGGGGTAAACAGTCGATCATTCAGAAGCTTAGGAACCAACCACTCAACTGTACTTGTTATGATGCAAATTAGTAAGATATTTTTTCATGAACAATCCACAATGTCCTACTTGATGGTTAATATGAAATTCTGCCCCTTCCTACATATTCTTGGGAATTGTTTGATCTCTCTTTTATTAAAGATTCCTATCCTTCAATTTTCTCGTACATTCCCAAGGGGCCACTGTACTTCTCACTTAAATATGTGTGGCTGAATGTATTATTTTTGCTTGCCATTTTTAATTTCTTTGTTATTATATGTCAATAGCACTTTTGCACTGCTGTCTGTTTAAAAGGAAACATTAACTATGGAACAAGGGTTGTGCCCTCCCTGAAATACAGGGCAGCGATGTTGCAGGCATGGCAGTTACTGTCTATTGAAAACACAGGTCAGGCACCGACTGCACTAGGCACTTTCTTTACAGTCTCTGGATTAAGAATGTTGGGATAATAGCCATTAAAGAAACTGTGCATTTTAATGTGATTAATTTAACAGTAGAATTGCTCATTGTACAACTAGAAATTGGGGCAAGTTTCTTGCATACCTAATTTCTAAGTTCTGCACATGCCTGTTCTAGAAGATCATCATGCGTGGCACACACACACACAGTTTAAAGTAGTGATGCCACCTCAAGTCTTTGTCACATAAAATAAAATGGCTCTGACAGAGACTTTTCTTTGCCGGAATGTTACTCCTTTTCTTTCTGAATGCCTCTGTCATTTTGTTTGGTTGCACATCCAGGTCCAAAATTACTCCCTCCAGAAACTTTTCTCTGCTACAATCTGTTAAAAAATAAGCTCAGAGTGCTATCTGCCTCTGGGGTGGAAAAACTGAAGCAGTCCTGGTGGCAGAGAGAGTTCCACCTGTGGCTTGGTCCGGCCGGCCCTGTGTTAAAGAACAGCACTCCCCTGAGAAGGGCGTGGGTCTGCCGCAGGTCGGACTTGAAATGGAAGTTCCTGGAAATGCGAATGAGTACTCTCCGAAACGGGCTGGATGTGGCCCAGGTGGCGAGCAAGACCATCAACTGGAGGGCAGAACAATAAAATATTAGAACGCACATTTTAGACTGTGACAATATAAAAGCAATGTTTTGCTAATATTTCCTATTCAGATGGGCCCAGGGTCCTCATTAACCCGCACGACAGACAGTCACCATCACCACAGACACCACGATGTCCTTGGAGTGTCCCGAAGGCTCTCAGTGAGGGGGAAGATCCACAACCCAGACCTCACTCGCTCACTCGCTGTGAGCACGTCGAGGTGCTTTGGAGTTTGCTGTGCCAGGTTAGGCAGGTGTAATTACATCACCTAATTCCAACTGCGCGGACTCTGTCGAAACGTCCCGGAAGCCGTCAGAGATCCCCACTGAGGAACGATGTATAAGACACTTCTGGGTTGGGAGGGGCTTTCCAAACACGGTAGAAAGTGATGTGGTGATATCGCCAGGATTGACAAGAAGCCCAGATTCTGTAAATATTCCAGAAGATTACTTAAAATAACACGCTTTAGAAAGCATTGGCAAACATGTTTGATTTTGTCCACCCAGTTACAGGCCTTCCACACGTATTTCTGTAGCTCCAACAAGCAGCTACATGGTGATTTAAAAGTAATGCTAACTGACGTAGCTCTTCTAGCGACTTCTGAATTGAACAACGCATCCTCCAGGCAACCACTCTGTGCCTATGATTAATCTCCTAACTGTCCCAGCCAACTGCCCTCACCCATTCCTCTCCCTAACCCCCCTAACTTTTCATTCTTGGCAACTTTCCTTCCTCTACCACATTCACCTGAACGCTGTCCCATTCCTTCATGGCCAGACTATGATCAGAGTATTTATTATCTGATGGAGTAACTCATTACAATTGTTTCTAGATGTGAACAGCCTCTTTACAGTTGTTCTTATGTAAGCCCCCGATCTGTAAGGAAGACCTGAACTGAAATCTACAAATTAGAAAAAAAACGTGAAAGCAGATCAGGTCACTTTAAATAAGAGTTCAGAGTCATGCCTTCGGACAACCCAAGGACAGTGGAAACACTTTTGGGGAGCTGGTTGTATGGTATAGAGAAGGACCTAGGAACCTAAAAACAATTCTCCCAAAGGAACATGAATTTTCATGGAGACTCCAGTAATGTAACTCACTGGCGCACCATCAGGGAAGCTTATATGAATTTGCATCAATAATGAGAAAGGCCTGCAGAGTGGGTTCTGTAGGGATGTTTCAAGTCCTAGTGAAAGGCAGCATCTTACTGGGTCCATATGCATGGCTGGCTCTGGACTGCCGCTCTTGCTCACTGCCACCTGGCTCTCACGGCCCATTTGTTCAAAACGAATTCTCTGTCCATGATGGCCTTCAGCTGGGTGGGTCTGTCAGCTGGAATCACTGGAGCAGCAACCCAGTGTTCTGCTGGTGGGCAATGGTGAGTTCCCGGGTGAGAGGCATGGACGGAAGCTCCCAGGCCACAGTTCTAGAAAACCTCACATGCACCCAGAAAGGCGATGCCGCCTGATGGTCTAGCAAAGCGACAAGATTCACATCACCAGGACTAGTGAGCTGTCTCCTAAGTAGTCCACGGGCGATCATTACTCATGATAGAGAAGACAACTTTGCTAAAAGTGAACCTGTGGGCTGAAGTCAGCCAGCAAATAATTCCAGTGTTGTTATGAATGCAGTTAAACCCTTGTGGGTGAGATTTCAAAACATGACATGGGGATGTGGCGGCCTAATTCTCATAAATACCTTGAAATTGTACTCCTTGCTGAGTAATTGTATAACGAGAAATAAATAATAACCTCCTGTTTGCAGGCTGCGCCACATTTGGGTTGTCAGGCTCATCCATCCCACCCTCTCGGCAGATGGAAACCACCTTCTAGCAGAACACAGGGTGCCCACTCCTCCTCCAGCCTGGGGTGTGCTCTGTTGCCCAGGGCTCTGAATCTCACAGCCTCGGGGGACTGTTCGGCTGCCGCCTGATGATTTCTTTGAAAGAAGCTTTCATTGGATGCATTTACAATAACACATAGATGAAAATGTTAAAAATTTAAAACCTGAGAATGTCTCATGCTGTTTGGAAAAAAAACAATGACAAGCATAACATTTCCTTTCATCTGTCTTCAATTATAAAATAATCCTGATTTCAGAGAGACTTAAGACTTTAAAATGGCATCTTAGAATTGATAAGCCTTTAAATACAATGGGCTCCAGCTCAAAGTGTCCTATGAGCTATCTTTGCATGAATACACTATTTAAAACTGACGTGTATTTTAGTGGGATCGCCAGTCCACACCCAGTATAAATGCAGTTCTCCCATGGGCACCTACTGATGCCGCCTCTGAAACACACCTCAATTCCGTCCACCTGCCTTCTCACCTGCTGCCCTCACCCATGCCCAAGCATCACCCCCAGATGGACGACTAGAAAGTCTTCCTAACCAGTCTTCCTGCTCTCATTCTTGCTCCATGTCTCACGAACAGACAACTGACATTGGATCCTTTCAACTACCTCCCACTGCCCTTGTAACTAAGTCCAAAGTCCTCATCACAGCCTACAGACGCCCTGAACAGGCCTGCACCCACCTGGGCGCCTGCCTCCAGGTCCTCGGGCCACTGGCTCCCGCTCCACTGGGGCCCACCACATCAGCCTCCTCTCAGCTGACAACAGGTCAGGCCAAGGTCCTTCCTTCCATAGGACTTCACGCCAGGGGACTCCTTCTGCTTGGACAGCTTCCACATGCCACTCTATTGTCATCACTGTATTGTCTTCATCTTTAAGGTTTCAGCTTAGATGTTGTCACTCCCTCAACAAAGTTGGGCCCGACAGCCAATGTAAAAGAGGTCCTCGCCCTGGCAGAGTAGCTCATTTGGTTAGAACAACATCCTAATACTCCGGATTATGGGTTCAATCCCCCATCAGGGCATATACAAGAGGAAACCAATGAATGCATCTAGGGGTGGAATGAATTGATGTTTCTCTCCCCCTCTCTCTCAATCAATCAATAAAAAAGACACTGTTTCTACAGTCATTGTTAAAATAAATCAACCAATACCACAGGTCCTCTCCCATCTTTCTCTCAGCCGTCTAACTTCCCTCCATACCCCCTTTTCACAACGTAATACTATAGTTAATTTTCTAAAACCTTGTTATGGTCTGTCTCCTCCACTGGATAAATAAGTAAAGGTCAGGTGAATTTTGTTTGGAGTTCTGTACCTGGCACCCACCAAAGCAGACTCAGTAAATACTGATGAGAGAAAGGAAGGGTTTCCTCCCATTACTGCCCACACCTGCCACCATCTTCTTCCCTCTCATGGCGTCACCGTCACAGGCAGGTCCTGTGCTAGGAAATGGATGTGCATTTACATGCATCACCTTATTTAGAAGAGCTAACTCAACATGGCTGCTTTCCACTGTGTGCTAACAGACACAGAGCGGCGGGGTAACCTATGTGAGATCTCACATCTAAGTGGCGGTCAAGCAGCCAGCTTTGTTTCCGTCCATCTTCTTAATCACCAGTCTCTAGAGCTTCCCCTGCAAGAGTCACCCTACTCGTATTTGTACCGGGCCAAGGGTGCTTCCTGAGAGGCTCAGGCTGATAAGATGCCTCCAGGAGTACCGATGATCAGCAAACTCAGAAGCATCAATTACACATATGTGTTTATCTTGCTCCATCTCCCCAAAGCCTAAACAAAGGGGCCCGACGCCAGCTACGTGGCCTCTGTGTGGTCTCGGCAGCAGTGGTTGGTGTGCGGATACACCGGATCACAGCTGCTTGGCGGACCTGCCTGGGAGGTCTGGTCACCCCAGCTGCCCCTCTGATGTCTTTATTGATTTCCACATGGCTTCCGGCTTGTCCTCAGCACATCACTTGAGCGTCTCTTCCTTGGCAGCCCTCTGACCTATTTGCCACTGAACTGTTGTTCCAGAATGTACACCCATTCCCTACCTGCACAACAGAGCTGGATTCCTACACGACCCCCATCCGCTTGACACCTGAGTGGGGGATCACATTGTGTGGAGGTCCCCATGGCCGTGCGTGAGTGACACCTGTAAAAATGGACCTCAGCACAGGGGCTGCAGTATGTCCCCATTTTATCATTTTATTGCGTCCCGGTTACCGGGCCTATGCAGTTCAAGGGCTAGGTATGACTGAGTGTGTGCTGTCTGCTCTTTGCATTGCTGGAAATACGGAGGCAGATTAAAAACATACAGTGCTCTTAGAGAACGTGCAGCCTTATGGAAAAAAAATTTAAGAAATGCCTCAGACCATTTTCTAGTATAGTGTAAGGTCAAGCACTGGACTGAATGTCACCAACATCGTGTGCTGCTGGAATGAAAAGACGGCCTCTGACTGTGGACGCAAACCGAGTGTGGAGGCTTCATGGAACGTGTGCGGGTGTTTGGTCTATTGCCGGAAACACGCAGCCCTGGGGCTCAGAGCAAGGTCAGGTGCAGTCAGAGGGCTCACATTCAAACCTGGCTTCTCCATCCACCAGCTGCCTGGCCGTGGACACAATGCTGGATCTCCATGGTACCAGTTTAATTGTCGTATGTCGACAGTCATACTACTTACCTCAAGGAGCTGTGATGGGGATTACGGTGAATGCGATCCATACAGATCTAACCCCCTGCCGGGACACAGAAAGTGGCATGTGATGGCACGTGCGGGGAGGACGGGCTGGGAAAGAGTGTCAGGAAAGCAAATGGTGCTGACACAGGCCCGGGGCTGGGGGCGAACCTGGCCCGGGCTCGGGAAGGAGAGGGGGCCTGCCTCTAGGGAGCCTGCAGTGGCCTAGACCAGCGGTTTTCATCCTTTTTCATCGCACAGCGCACATAAATAAATTACAAAAATTTTGCAGCACACACACACAAAATATTACATTTTCTGCCGATCTGACAAAAATAGGTATAATTTTGATTCATCACACTGGACGGCTGCTGCTGCATTGGCTGTTGTCATTATTTTGGACAGTCTCGGGGAAAAGAGGTCAGTGCCCTGACTAAACAGTCAGGTGGTGCGTGTTTCACGGATACCTGCAGCACACTGGTCGGAAATCACTGGCCCCATAGCATCCGCCAGATACTCCGTTCTACCGCTTGATCAGAAAAATAACAAACTCGTGCCATTGTAATTTAGCAAGCATTCCCCCGTCTCCAAAGAGAGTCCAGTATCACCGAGGTCACGGACAGTGCTGGTTTTCGTCTGCACAGCACGCTGCCCCATCCCATTCCTGCCAGTCTTCCCAGAGAGGCTCTCGCTGTCTTAATGCAGGTTGTTATCTCCTTGGCGAGTGATGCCTCTGAGTCACTCGAACACAGACCCAGCTTCTAGCTTTGGCCCCTGGGTGGCCTCGCAATCCCAGGTTGGGACAAAGTGCAATCAATATATGCCTCTGCCTTCGACCGGGTCCGTGGTACTCAGAATAATTTATTTTTATTTTCATGAGATTGTTGAGTGTCCTTTACAGTGAGGTTTTCTGAGTAGCTATGCTGAGATGTTCACGCAGCAGCCAGGCTTTCCGTGAGCCCTTCCTTGGAGGCACGGTGACGAACATCAGGCTTGCTGCATGACAGCAGGGCACAGTGAAGCACAGTGAAGATTCTCTTCACATTAGAAAAACGACCCCTCGTTTCCTTCTGCAAACAACAGGCACATTCTCCCCCCAATTCCACGGAGTCTGCGACGTGGAAACACTGTCCACATATCCCGGGAGGAGAGAGACTGGGTGCTCTCGGACGCTTTTCCCTGAGATGCTCAGGAGGCCTTCAGAGAGTCCCATGGCTCCCAGACCCTCCCGGCCGGGCTTTGCATCAACCCTTCCCAGCCCCGCAGCCTCCCTGCTGTGCCAACGCCACGCTTCCCCTCGGCTCCGGAGCGCATGGAGCGTGAGGAACCAGTGTGCAGGGACTCTGCCTCGCTGCCCTGGGCCGCTCACAACAGGGTTCTCCTGCACTGGCGGTTCGGTGGCCTAGGAAAGGAGGGTGCTGTGGGCATGCTGGCTTGCTGTGCACGGGCTTAACAAGAGAAAGAGGGACAAGCTCAGTGGCTCCTACGAGCAGCCCGGGGCTTCCTGGGGCAGACATGAGATCTGGTAAGGGATATGGGGCATTCTGACACTTCCACCTTGGCCTTCAAGTGCCTTAGATGGGCAAGTGTGGCCACATTAGACCTCGCTATTCAACCGGAGGCAGCAGAATGCAAACACAGCACCACACACTCTAGGGACATGGGGGTAGGCGGACCAAGGGCCTCAAGAATGAGTGAGATGCTGACTTTTCCTTGGGATGTGCTGGCATCCCACAAAGAGGTGGCGACTCCTCTGAGGGCTGAGCAGGGTAAAGACAGAGCACCCACCCTCTTCAGCTTCAGACTAGCAGATGTTGGCCTGTCGTGCTTTTAG
The DNA here is from genome assembly GCA_028533065.1 of Trachops cirrhosus. Taxonomy (NCBI): domain Eukaryota; kingdom Metazoa; phylum Chordata; class Mammalia; order Chiroptera; family Phyllostomidae; genus Trachops; species Trachops cirrhosus. Next base: position 4,053,458 of record CM052549.1, read on the forward strand.
GCTTAGGTGGCCTCAAAGGGCCTGCACCTGGGTATGGGGGCCCCTCCACCTGCAGGCCCTCCTGGGCTGTCAGGAAGCCGCCACAGTGCCCACAGACCAGGATGCGCACACAGACACTGCCAGGGAGACAGTGGATGCCCTGCCTCCAATGCCACCCTTGGGCACTAAAATCCCATTTTTAATAAAGCCAGATAGCGTTTTGATGGTTTATCTTTTCGGCTTTAAAATAAAACCACTTGCTTCCTGGCCTTCTCACGCCACTAAACATTTGCAGGCAGGTGAACACTGAGTTGGCGTCTGTGCTTATCCACATCCAGTCTCTGCTGAGCCCCCAGACTTCAAAAGTCTGCAGTCACAGATGACAAGGAAATGTATAAATCATGATTTTGCTCCTGGGCACTTCGCCACCGTGATGAGGTGCTTAGCATCCTACCCCACCTGCATCCTAATGGGCCATCCCCCATGCTGGTCATCCTGGGGCATGCTGAAAGCGCAGGGGGCGAGCAGCAAGCTCCGAATTTAGTATTCAGTCTGAGAAGGAGGGCTGTGCCGGAAGCAGCTCTCCTGCTTTGCTGTCGGCACGGACTTGCGATGCTGTCTTGGGCAGCTTCAGAACAGCATCCAAAGCGACGTTGCAGGAAGAGGCTGTGGGCCAGAGGCTGCCTGTGGCACTCTTGACGTAGCCACAGAGTTCCTCACTGTTAGGCTCCTGCGGGGGCTGTGACTCTGGTGGTCACAGATACCACGTGTGGCAGGGAGAGCTCGCAGGGGCCGTACACGGTCAATGGCCACGCACGCCACGGCCCACTGTGCCTCCAGGTGGGGCGACAGAGTTTCTCTGCTGCGGTGTTGGTCCTAGGAGTGGGATAGGAGAAGAGCTGCCCTCTGGTGGTGCAGACCTTACGGGCTTACAAAACGGACAGACGTCATGTGTAAGTAGCATGGTCTGCACGGGACACCCAATGGTGTCGCAAGAAAGTAACTGCTGATGTGAACTGAAAACCAAAGGTCAACATCAAGTTGATGTTCTCAAGCCACTCTCATACACCGTCCATAAGAAGGTTTGCTACATTCATGCTTCAGACGACATTGAAACTCTGGTTAGACACTGAATTAATTCAGAACATAGTTCATACAGAGCCGGCTGTGGGGTCAACCTACAGCTGATCTCTTTCAAGTTGAGTTCTGAGCTCCTTCTCCTGTTTTAAACAGGAACCAGGGAATGGTTACTTTGTAGAGAACAAAATAAGATAAAGTTTCTTAACAGCCAACATGACATTTTTATTGTTCTCATCAGCCCCGAGTTTCTTCTTCTTGATGCCCCGGGACCGCGGGGGTAAGTGGTGTTGTCTCGCTGACTCACAGTGGAGCACGAATGAGTCTGCACGAGTCCTCCAGCCGTCCCTCCTTTCGGGTTGCCTGCCAGCTCACGTGGGAAGGCCCAGAGCCTAGTCAACACTAATTAAAGAAGGTCTCTCACTGCCCCGAAACACGACTATCTGGGGAAAGCGGAGATGCAGGCCCCGCAGAAATTCTTCTCTTCTTCCTTCCAACGTTACCTTTGTCTTGCAGCAACGTGACCCTGGGGCCCAGTGGTGTGAAAGCACTATCCACGCACACTTGTCGTCTGAATCTGCTTTCATTCGGCAAAGTCGGGTTGAGTGTCTGCTGCGTGCCAAGCATTAGCTCCTGCACTGCAGCCAGGAGCACGTGAAGAAAATAAACTTCTCAGCCCTCCTGGCATTTCTGTGCCAGCAGGAGACGCAGACAATAAGCAAGAAAAACGAGTAACATAGGCTCTTTGCTAAATAATGATACCTGTTGAGAAGAAGAGAAGAGCCAGGCCTGTTGGGGTAGGAAAAGACTTGAAATGTTAGGCAGAATATCCAGAAAGGATCCTTGGGAAACTAATCTTTGAGTAAGTAGCTGGAGGAAGGGAGGGAGCGAGCCACGCAGTCATTGGGAGAGGGAACCCTCCAGACATGGACAGGAGCGGGTGCCAAAACCCCGAGGCGCACAGCGTGCACAGGAAAAGGGGAAGGCAGCCTGCACAGCAGGTGATGGCAGGAGAGGAGGCGGGGCCTGTGGCGGATCACCTGGGGCCCTGGAGGCCTCAGTCAAGAATCCTTTTACTCCGAGTGAGATAGGAAGCTGGGAGAGGCTTTCAAGCAAAGAGGTCTCCTGGTCCTGTCTACATTTTAATAGTGTGGCACAGGTTGATGGGCTGAAATGACACTATTTGAGAGCAAGGTTAGGGGCACCGGGTAAGAGGCCCCTGGAATCACCCAGCCGAGAGGTGGTGGGTTTGGTCCCTCGGTGTGAACATCGGGGAGCGGGGGACAGGGTCAGGGGCTGGGGAGATGCCTACACATGTGCTGCCTTAGTCAGACTGACAGGAGGTCAAACCAACCACCGGGAAGCACTTGTGATGCTCAGGGAGCACGGGATAAGCGGTGTCTTCGGCAAACACGTGGAGGGAAAGGATCGGCATCAGTCACCTCCGTTCCCGCCCACATCTGTGTTCCCTGCTCAGGTTGCGTATTTGTGCTTAGTTATCCCAGAGCAGGGACCATCTCGAATCGAGCAAATTTGAAGACTTAACTGCTGAGTTCCTTAGGAAAAGTATATTCTGTACACACATAGTTTTAGAATACATTTTAACCCTTAAGTGCAATTACTAAGTGGAGATTCACCACTGGTATCTGTAGGGAACCACTTCTCATGGCGTGGAATTGTAGCTCTTCTTTTCTGTGGAAAATCAGTGGGGTGAATGTGTCATGCAGGACCACACCCACGGAGAGGTTCTCCCGTGGGGAATCAGGCCTGCATTGTACCTAGACTGCTATGAGACTTGTTTTTGCTAAAACTCCCTCACCCCGAATTGAGGCAGTAAGGGCTTATTGCAACTTCCTAAAATCTGTGCTAAACCTCCCAAGTATGGAGTGTGACCCGTTCAACCACTTTTCCCCTTGGTCTGCAGCATCCTTCTCTTTGAAGTAATTAGCAACGTTCTTTCCTTTGTTATGTGTAAAAGGGAGTCCCCTGCAGTGAAGCTGTGCATAGTAAATGAGGACCGTCCTCCATGTAATGTACCCGGAGAAGCAATAAAGGCCTGTCCAGGCAGGGGCTAGGCTCTCTCTGGTCCTCTCACCCTCTCTCTCTCTCTCAGAGTGGCCATGCCTTCCCTTTTTCTCCACAGGACTTCTGTGGTCCGTGTGCATTTGTATGTGTTCACGAGCAGCCACAACACACACGGATCCTGCCGGTCAGGGTCTGCCACATGCATCAACGGCTCACGCTATCTATCACATTTCTCCTGTGACTGCCGTACTTTGTGCAAAACTTTGTTAGACGCTGGTTTTTCTACACTGTGCCTGTGTCAGAGTGCGAGGATTTACTCCTGAACAAAATATTCCCAGTCATGACCCTATTTACACAAATGATGTTTGATGAGATTGAATATTGAAGCCAGAGATACAGCCAAAGTTTCAACCACCCAAATCATAACCACAGATAATCATCAAAGGGGGGAATTATTAACTACTATTATGTTAAATTTTAATTCTTACCTGATGTGGATCCTGGCTGGCAGGATCTGTGTGTTGTGGCTACAGGGACAAATTCACACGGACTGCAGAGTCCTGTGGAGAAAAAGGGATGGCATGGCCACTCTCTAAGTGAGAGACAGACCCCAGCCCCTGCCTGCACAGGCCTTTATTGCTTTTCTGGTTACATTACACGGAGAATGGTCCTCAGTTACTATGCACAGGTTCGCTGTAGGTGGTTACCTTTTACAGATAACAAAGGAAAGAATGTTGCTAATTACTTCAAAGAGCAGGATGTTGTAAACCAAGGGGAAAAGTGATTGAACCGGTCACACTCCATACTTGGGAGGTTTAGCTCAGATTTTAGGAAGTTGCAGTAAGCCCTTGCTGCCTCAATTCGGGGTGAGGGAGTTTTAGCAAAAGCAAGTCTCATAGCAGCCTAGGTACAATGCAGGCCTGATTACCCACGGGAGACCCTAGCCCTGGGCGTGGCTCCTGTGTGCAGACCCACTCCCCACTGGCCTTTCCGAGTGGGGACTGAGCTACGTTCCCACACCACGTGAAATGGTTCCCTATACTCATCTAATCCCCAAACTGCTTACCCTGTCAGTTCATCCTCAAAGAAAAGGCTTTTAAAATGAGCAACTAACTTTCTAGAGAAAAATATATTGCCAGTGTACAAAATGTATCCCCTGCCCTTCAAATTACAGAAAACACATGTGCAGAATTTTTTAAAAAATAAGCTGTCAGGAGTGGGTGGAGGTAGAAGAAAGTAGAAGTAGGATAAATGCTAATGGAAAAAATACAATAAAAGATAAATTATTAAAAATTAAAAAATAAAAAATAGCTGTCATTAGAAGTCAGTGCACATGATATAATTACCTCAGCATGCATATATCTTGGGAGGAGAATGAGACAGTTGAAATTGTTCTCTAAGTTCCTCAGCTACTCAGCCTTTAATGAGATTACAAATCTATTGTCTAATAAAATTATATGATCTATTATATATAAACATGTGCATTTTTAAGTTCACATGCACAAGGTATATCTGTTCACCGGTGGGTATGCTGAGAAGTGCTCTCCTGACTGGGGAATCTTTTGTAAAGTATTTTACACATAGAGCAGCACCGCCTGCCACCGTGGCTTCCGTGTGCCACTGCGAGCTCATCTCCCTGGAAACAGGAGAGAGCTTCACAGTGCGGTGCGTTCTGGTACGAGCAGTGACCCCGGTAATACGTGATACAGTGACTGTAACTGCACACCACAAAACACTTTGTACGTGCATTAGTAAGTTCCAGTAGAACTGAAATACAGTGTGTGGGAACCGTTCCTTCTCTCATTTGTCTGACCAACAGCATCTCACGACCAGACTTTCTCTCTCTCTCGCACCCCTGTTTCAGTTTGGAAATGATTTCTGCTCTTTCTGATGTTTCTGCAAAACCAGGTAAACCGACTGCTCTTTGGGGAGCTGAGAAATTATTTTGCGATCACAGTAAGTCACTTTAATGAGACATAAAGAATGTGAGGATGGTGAGGTGGGCACCGTTTATCGTCGCCCCGAGATCTCACTTGTCGTCCTTGGAGCTGTATCGTTCCGTTTTTATAACGTTAGAGTTAGAAACGACTTTAAAAATCACCAATTTCAAATGACCTATTTTTCAGAAGAAAAAAAAAATCAGGCCCAGGAAGATACAGCTACTTACTGAAGGCCATCGCACTATCTGGGGTGGAGGAGGGCGTCTCCGTGTCCACGGGCTCCTGTCGGGCACCTGTCTCTCTCTTGGCCCCAGTTAGTGAACCGGCCCAGGAGGACCCCCTGCTTAGTTAGCATCAAGTGCTAACTTTGAGGGACCCCACACTCACGGTCAGATCACTCCCGGTGCTCCGTGACCCAGCAGCCTGAAACCGAGGGACACAAAGGGCTTGAAAGAGGGACCTGACTTGGCAAAGATTCCACCTGCCGACTCTGAGGACGCACTACAGAGTTTACTGTTCCCACGAGGCCATGGATTAAAAGGGGAATCAAGCACAAGAGAGTGGACTTCCCCACTGAAGTAATTCACCGAGACCCACCGCCGAGAGTTAACACCCCAAAGGGTCAGCATTGGTGGCACCCGTGAGGCCGGAGCAGGGGGAATGGGAAACCACCTTGCAGGACTCACTTCGCATCCAGACAACTTGCAAAGGAAAACAACAAAAATTCCCTGAAGATAAGCACACGATGTATAATGACGAAGTGAGTTATGCAGGCGGCACAAAAGGTTTACAGCTGTTTGTACAGAAAACAATACAATTAATCAACAAGAATACAAGAATAAACTGTGTTTCGTGTACCACAATGGTGAACTTACTCTTTGGTCCACCTTGTTCACAAAGAAGATACAGAAATCCTGATTCCTATGCAACTAACCTCATGGTGCCAAACACATAAGGCAAAAACTGACAGGATTCCAGGGAGTAACTCAGAACCCACCATCCAAGCAGAACATTTTCAATGACCTTTCAGAAACGGACAGGGGGAGACCTTGAAAGGCTAGCTTGGCTGTAGAGCACTCGAACAACACACAGTGCCACACGGTACCTATTAGTATGTTTCAAATGTCACCTTCAACTAGTTTTCAAGGCACATAAAACTCTTCAAAAGCTGACCACTCACTAGTCCATGGAGGAAGTCTCAGAAAATCCCCCTCAAATAGCTGGTACACACCACACCCTATTATCACAGAACAATGACATTAGAAACAACCAGTGTCAGAGCTACTTAAAAATATGGTGCAACTGAAAGTCACGCTACTAAATAGCATGTAGGTTGAAGAATAAATCATAATCAAAGCTATAAAATTACATATATCAAAATACACCACCAAATATATAGATGCCCAGTATATGTATAATAGAAATCAAAATAAATATTACCGGGAAATGTTAGATATTTAGTAAATGGCATTTGTTAATTGGCTTTCCATCTAGAAAAAAATGGATCCTTATGTGATCCTTATGTGACATGAGATCCAGAAATTTGTAGATGAAAATGAAAATAAACAGACAAAAGAAAAACAAAATAAAAAGTTCTTGAAGCCATCTGGAGAAATTACAGAAGACTCTCTGCATGACCTTGACATAGGAAAGAATTCCTTCATCAGGAAGCAGCATAATCAACCAAGGAAAGAGGCTGATAAAATTGACAATACCAAAACTTAAAAATTCCACCTGACTCCATAACCAAAGTTAAAAGCCACTTTAAAGACTGCAGGAACAGTGGGCAATATATACAATAAGATTTTCCTTCAGAATATCAATGAACTACACATCAATAAGAAAAGGTCGAATCAATGGGAAAGTATATGAAGCCACAATTCACAGAAGGGAAAACCAAGGGACCGATAAGCTCATCAGGAATTACATGTCGTCAGCAACGAGGGAAAAGCAAGTGAAACAGTAAAGACGTAGCACCGACTGGAAAAGAAAAAGTCGGAATCACCAACTGCTAAGGAAGTTGGCAGGCGGGAGGGTCAGGCTGGACCACTGCTCTGCACAGCAACCCAGCCAGAACTGAGGATGAGGGCTGGGGACTGCTGGAGAGGAGGGTTCTGGCCACCTGTGTATCTCCAAAACTCAGGCTTTCCCCTTAAACAAGCACCATGCATCTCTTTCTGTGCGTCCCGTAAGTCTAACCTAACACTGTGCTCACCAGGGCTCAGTCGGTACTGCAGGCGCAGGTGAGAGGCCCACCTAACAGCTCCGGCTGAGCCTTCCTTTTGGGGCTGTGGGCTCCCTCGTCAGCATTTTTAAATTAAGTTAGGGTCTCAGCGTCTCATCTATTTCTAGACATTTCGGTCACTGGCTCCAACGGTGTACGTAAGACAAGGCGGTTTTGTCCAGTGTAATAGAACAGCATGGTTGGCAGTTTATTTCCTAGTCCAACTGCAAAGAGAATCCTCACCCTCCCCACACGGTGCCCGAGTCCACGCCACTTCCAGGGCCTTGCCACTGCTGGGTTCCAGCCCGGAGCTGGTTTGGTTGGCTACAGACTTCTCTTTTAAAAATGTAACTCAGCCCATTAACCAGTCAGTGAGAATTTGATTCTCAACTATGTGAATAAGCAATTTTTCATTACTACTTTACGGCTGCAAAGGAGAAAAGAACCTACGGTTTAACCAACAGTGGAAAATGACCAACCACTTCCAAAGTGTTTTTCTGACTTTCACTGGGGCAAGGAAAAGCAGCCCAAGGACAGGGAACAGTCTGGGAAAACTGGATGTTAATACGAGCCTCAGGACTTCAGCGAATTTCAACACGCCGCTGCTATAGGTGTGTCATGTGTGAAACTCACAGGTGGACTCAGGTGCCGCTGGTCAGAATGTTCCCGAGAGGCGAGGAACCAAAGGACCCGGATTTCTTCTCTTTATTAAACATGTATGTGAAATCAGTGTTTGGATACCTCTCACACAGGACTGGGCGATGCCAGTGCCATTTGGTTGAAGAGGAATGCTATGTAGTAATAAAGAAACAAAGCCCAGCAGATAAAGCAGAATTCCCGCTTGCACAGTCCGCCAGACCTTCCCTTCGCACCACGGAGGCACCATCCATCCCACTGTCGTCACTCACTGGGTGAACACAGCTCCAACGACTTCCCAACCATGTCATAAGGTACATACCTGTAAATAACACATATACCTGTAAATAACACATATCTGTAATAACACACACCTGTAAATAACACACGCACCTGTAATAACACACACACCTGTAATAACACACACACCTGTAAATAACACACAGTGGGTTACTTTCTGAAACCTTTTAATCCTCTATTATGTTTTTGAAACCCTAACTTTTACATAGCACCCCACTGTTTGAATGCATCACCTTTGTCTGTGACTATTGGTGGATATTTGGCTTATATCCGATTTTTCACATTACAAAACATGTCGCATTTCAAAAACTGCACTGACTCCCTCTGTGCATGTTTCCTGGTAAACACGAGGAAGGATTTCTCCATTAAAGGCCTAAAGGTAAGGCCCGGGCACGAGGCTACAAGCATGTTCAAGTTCATGGGCTAGTGCCAGAAACACTGAGTGGGGAGGAGGCCTGCTCCCCAGGTACTGTGAGCAGCGAAAATGGGTACAGTGTTCACAATCAGTAATTTGCCAAAACAAACCAAAATTGAAAATGCATATAACCCTTGCATTCCAGGGAATTCTAGGGAATGCAAGGGTTATATGCAAGAGTAATTCTAGGTCTAAAACATAGATTTTAACAAGATGCTTGTTCATGTGTGCATAAATATATTTTCAGAACACTATTAAACAGAGCATTATATTAATGGATAATTAGAATAAAAGTTGATGCTCTTTTAACATTTTGTAAGAAACAGAATAATTTAAAGTCTACAATCCCAACCTCTCTCCTCCCACACACAACCACCAGCATGGGCAGAAGGTGCCTTCCACCTGGAGGAGAGTGTGTACGGAAAAAAAGAGAGAGAAAAGCGTACTAACATGCTCAGCACTTTACACTCACTTCCTATGCGTACACGTCACAGGAATTTAAGCAGGAGTTTTTCTATACTCCTAGAATTGCTGGTTAGAACCAAAACCTGGCAGCAAAGTGGCTCCAATCCCTTCACTTCCCAGAGAGAGACACCACTGTGTGTCTGATCAAGAGATGACCAAGGAAACTCCGCAGCTCCAACCACGTCCCTATCCCCCCCTGCACCCCGTCTCTGTAAGTGGAAGAATGAAAAAGGAACAAAACATCTTGAGAGCTGAAAGAGTCCTCAAGGGTGCAGGCTCCGTGGGTGGAGGGAGGGTTCATCCCTAAGTGACATCAGGCCATTTCCTGTCCCTCCTTCTGGCCCTCCTGGCCTGGAGCATCCCATACCCATTCCCAGGAGCATGGATGGAAGGGAGGGGACCTGAGCAACTCTGACACCTCTCACTGTGCGGGGAGGGAGTGGGCAGAAGGAGCAGAAGTGGAGAACACCTCTCCCCAAGACCTCGATCTGAAAGCTTGCCTGGAGACCAAGGCCACACAGCGCTTTCAATGAGGGATGAGACGGCGGGTTTCATCTCGGGAAGACAGGGGTCTATGTTTGTTTCAGCCACTTGCTGTTTATTGGCTGTAATAATGGGACATGACCAACAAGTTTGGAATCTGCACAAGTTTTTGTTAATGAATTAAGCAACCTAGTCCAAGAGACAGGTCATAACAGAAGAAAAACCAAAGGTTTCAGGTTCATACTCTGTAAGTCTGGGCTGCTTAAAAATGGCTATGTGTACATAAACCCTAAAAGACTAAAAGTATATATATACCAAAATAGTAATAGCTATTATTCCTCACTGGTAATATCATGGGTGGTTACTTTTATTTATGTGTTCAGAAATAGCTCACAATTTGTAGAATAAACTTTAAAAAGTTAGAAGAAAGCTCCACTCTTTCAAAATGAGCACAGGGGCAAGGGTTAAGGCCTGCATGAGGAATTATCTGTAAGGTACATGACATGTGAATTAGTCTTCTACTTATGTCTCAAGATAAGGAGAAACGGGAGTCACAGATGTCTCTGCATGTTCAGAAACGAATATTTTCTGAACACCAAAGTGCAACAAAAAGCCATAGGACTGATTAGAACCCCAAGCTGTAGAGGCGGGGACATGGAAGGGGTCGAAACCCCTTTCCCATGTCGTCCCTGACACCTGCCGGACTTCCTTCTGCTTTGAGACCGTGCACCTGGCGGGACCAGAGGCTCAGCAGAGCGGAAAAGAGTTTCCTTATTTGGTCAGCCAGGTGCCTCTGAACAAATGACGATGGCGCCTCAGAGGAAGAAGGTCATTAACACAGTGCTTCCATGGAGGTTGATCTTGGCCTTAGAGCAAAGCACAGTTCTGTTTCCATAACCAAAGGAACATGCCTTGATTTTCTACTGTTGAAGACCAGAAAGTAGTCAGGAGGCCAAGCAACATTTGGACCATCCAATTCCAAGGAGATTACTTCCTTGTTATTTTTGGAAATATAATTTTTTGATATTAGGTTTACAGATGGAATTTTCTTTATTAAATATTTAAATGTTTAATTTAGCAACTTAATCACTTTTAGTAGATCCTACACTTCCAGGCAGGGGCAATGGTAGAAAGGGAAATCAGATTAAAAAACTACTGTTTTGTCTTAAACTCAAAAATCCTTTAGGCAAAACTACTAAAAGCACAGGGCCCAATTAACATGTAATTTACTCTTTTCTACCTCATGTGGTATATCTCTTTCTTTTAGTCGCTCTTATTTAATAACAGCAAATTCTGGGTCACTAAACGAAACAGCAGATTTCTTGTTCCCAATCCTATGAAACATAATTAGATGTTGGAAAAAATTCTCATATTACTTTTAAGAGATATAAAGAAAGAAAAAGCAATTTCACTAGCACTTGCAGTTTTACGTATTTGGGAGAAATTGGTTGAATTAACCTCTTGTTTTATTGGCCACAGTAATTTTCAGTTGGATTATTAAAAGAGCTTTGCTTTGGATTAAATGGTCCCTTTGTGAATGGAGATGAATCAGAGAGGAAATTTTTTGGTACACCCCATGCTGACCCCAGGATGGGGAAGAGTGCCCACCACCCGCTCCCTCTCCCACTCCCTCCATACACTTGAGGGCTGCAGGGTGGACAGAATCGTGCTGACCTCTGACCTGTGTGTCATGTCTGCTGGCCCCCACACAGAGCCAGCCGTCCAGCAAGACTGCAGAGACAGGGTTCACTCCTTCGCACTGAAGTAAAGATTCACTCATGGCAGTCCATCAGCAGTGGGCTCGACAATGTCACCACTCACACCCCAGCTCTGGAAACCCTCAGAGGGGGGACCCCTGAGACAGCGGTGTCTCCCTGTCTCTTGGTCACTCAATGTGCTCATCCCAAGTTCTCTTGTCTCTGCTTTTAAAGGAGCATAAGGAAACCACAGTCCTGCCTAGGGAGGATGTCCCTGGTCCCCGTGAACCATCCCTCGCCCCTCGAGCCAGGCTTAATTGCAACCCTGAACAGGGTTTCACATGGCAGGAGCTCCTGCATTTTTCTGATAAGGTACACTTCCTCATTCCCTTTGGTTTTACGATCCCGAGGGAGCGCAGAATGCTGACAGAGCAAGTCAGCGGCCAGGGGCGCTGGCTCTCTGAGTGCTGATTTTCTCAAAAGGGAGGAAGACGGAGGAGGCGGAGGAATTAACACAGCGATGAGGAAGAGAGTGTGTCCATGGCAACTGATTTGGATCCCTGAGAAGGAGGAAAGGCTGCAGGATGAGCCCGTTTATCTCTCTCTAACTCTGCAGATTAAGGAGACAGGTGCGGATGTCTTGTCCCCGGGCCTGCCTGTCTCAATCTTGGTATCACCAAACATCATGTCATCCTTGGTCCTCCAGGCTTCTAAAAGGCAAAAGAGAAAGCCAGCAAACTAGCAAAGCTCGTTTGAAACCTGCCGCTGTCGGAGGAGCACCGATGCCTCGCAGTTCTGTCGTGGCCAAACCCTGCCCCTGAAGGGCACCCTGCTTGTGACGGTGCGCAGGACCGCTACAGGGGAGCAGCCCGTGGAGATCGGCAGGTTCCACGAAAACGAAACCTTCGTGTCTGGCTCCGCCTTTTTCAGGAGGACTCCCAGGCTTCTCCGTGGGTTCTAGCACCTCACCTGTCCCTCTACAGGCTGCAGGAGCTGACTGCAAAAAATGTCCCCCTTGCAGGGTTTGCACAGGGACCCTGAAGTTACCACCCCAGGCACAGTCCACTCCAAAACCTAAAAACCGGCTTCCTTCCCCCTTTGCTCTCTTCAGAAGAAGTGATAAACAACAGCGAAAGCAAAAGACTTCTCTCAAACCCTGAGAGAGGAAGCCAATTCAGTTCTGTGCTTTTTCGGGAAAGCAGGGTATGATAAGTGGTGGACACACTATTTATGGGAAGCATTTCCCAAAGTTCAAAGTCTCAGGTTATGTCTATTTTTAAGGAGCATATGTTCTGAGCATTTATTATGTACAAGACCCTGTGCTGGTTTGGAGAAATATAATGCATAACATGTGTCTCCCTTTTAATATTGGCCATTTAGTTTGAAATCCCATAATTCAATGCCCAATACAAACCACTCCGTAAAAAGTGGGCAAAATATTGGAACGGACATTTTTCAAAAGATTACACAAATAGCCACAAGCACCTGAAGAGGTACTCAATGTTATGAAGCATCGCAGAATTGCAGGTGAATACCACAGTGAGGTGTGACTACATAGGCACTATGACCAAAAAGTCTGCCGGGACCACCTGAAGGCAGAGAGCAACCGCAGGGCTAATGCATTGCTCATGGGAAAGCAACATGGTGTGACTACTTTGGAAAGAGGAAGTCTGTAGTCGTTTTACAAAAGTAAATGTACGTGTATGCTATGATCCAGCGGTCCCACCCCTAGGTACTTCCTCAAGGGAAATTACAGTATAAACCCATCCAGAAAATCCCACAGGGATGTTCTTGGCAGCTTCCTCATAATAGCCTGGTACCAGACACAGCCAGAAGTCTCTCCGAGGAGAATGGATAAACGAGCTGGAATAGTCACACCATGAAATACTATTTGGCAATGATAAAGAACAAAATGCTGATTATGTAACATGAGTAAATCTCAAAGTATGCTGCGGGAAAGGACCCTTATACAAATGAACAGTTACGTTCCCATTTATGATAAGGTCTAGTACAGCTAAAACTAACTTGTAGTGGAAAAAAGTGAGAAGTTTCCCCTGGGAGAGCAGGAGAGGGGACTAGCTGGAAAGGAACATGCGAGAACTTTCCGAGGTGACAGTAGCATTCCGTATTTTGATAGGAGGTTGGGGTACACAGCTGTACATACTTGTCAAAAATCAGTAAGTATTCACTTATGTGTTTTTCATGCATGTAGGTGTTTATCTTAATTAGATTGTTAAAATTACAAATTGTAGTTAAAAGATATTTATACTGAAGTGTTTAATAGGAATTGAATTGATGCTTTCAATTAACACCAAGAAATGAGATGGACTGAGGATTAATAGATGGATAGAGGTGATAAAACAAATATACTAAAACAAGGCTAAAATAGTGTGAACCCACTTAATGGTAGATACATGTGTGGTCACTGTAAAATTCCCTTAACTTCATTGTATGCTTGAAAATGTACAAGGTAAAATGTTGGAAAAACCATGTTTCACTCCTTCCATCTTTATCTCCATGAGATGGTCAAAGAGAAAGGAATCAATTCCTCAAGAGAACCTAAGAAACCGAAAGAAATACCACTAACAAAAATGCTTCAAAATGCATGACACATAAACCAACAGAACTACAATGGGAAGTAAACAAATGTACAATTGTAGACAGGCAGTTCAATATCCTTGTCAACTGATAGTTTAACTAAATTAAAATGTCAGTAAGGGTAAAATAAGACTTGACCAACACTCACAATCAACTTGACCAACTTGATGTTACAGAATTCTTCACCACGTACAAAGGAAATGCACATTTTTTTTTCACTTACACACAGAACATTTTCATAAAGTGGACCATTCCAGGGCATGAAACAAATCTTAAGAAATTTAAAGTTATTCAAGGCAAACAAATTATAATCTCAGAGCAAATATAAATAAATTAGAAAGCAACAATAGAAAAATATCTGAAAAAAATCCTCAGATATTTGAATATATTTAACACATTCAAAGTAACTCAGGGATCAAAGGATAATTTTTTTTTTAATTTAAAGTTTTTTCAATTGAATTAAAGTGGAAATGCAACATAAAATTTGTGAGATGACACTAAAACGATAGAGAGGAATTTATAGTATTAAATACCTACATTAGAAAAAGAAGATCCTGAATCAGTAATCTCAGCATCGACCTTAAGAAATTAGAGTAACAGCCCTGGCCGGTGTGGCTCATGGATTGAGTGCTGGCCTGGGAACCAAAAGGTCACTGTTTCAATTCCCAGTCAGGGCACATGCCTGAGTTGTGGGCCAGGTCCCCAGTAGGGGGCACAAAAGAGGCAACTACACATTGATGCTTCTCTCCCTCTCTTTCTCCCTCCCTTCCCCCTCTCTAAAAATAAATAAATAAATAACATCTTGAAAAAAAAATTAGAGAGAAAGACCAATTAACTAGATAGTAAACAGTAGAAAGGTAATAATAAATATAAGAAATCAATAAATAAACAACAAATAAGCGACAAAAATAAATTAATAAAACTAACAGCTAGTTATCTGAAAAGATCAGCAATATTTGTAAACTTTTAACCAGAAGGAAAAAAAAGACAGTCAATATAACATTGTCAGCAATTAGAGAGGGGACATCATTACAGGTTCCACGGATACCAAAAAGATAATGAGGAAATAGCAAAAATAAACATGCATCAAAAAATTGGTAACCTGGATGAAATGGACCAAATCCTTGGAAGTCACAAACTGCCAGGGCTTACTCGGGAAGAATGAAGCACACAATACAATATATAGATGGTGACGTATCACAGAACCGTACACTTGAATCCTACGTAATCTCATCAACCAGCGTCCCCCCCCCAGCATAAATCTCATTTAAAAAGTAAACAGCTCTAAAAATATTAAGGAAATTGAACTTCCCATTTACACCCTTCCCACAAAAACTCCAGGTACAGATGAATTCAGTTGTGATGTCAAACCAACTTTAAGAAAGAAATAATATCAAATCTATGCAAATGAAAAATTAAAGAAGGGATATTTTCAAATTTATTTTAAGAGGACAACACGGCCCTGATATCAAAGTAGACAAAGATGTTACAAGGGAAGTATGAACCAAAATCTCTCATGAAGATAGATGTAGAAACTTAATAGTTTAGCCAAATTCAAGAATATATAAAATGTCTAATATGACATGATCAAATTGGGTTCATCTGAGAAGTATAAGGCTGGTTTAACATTGAAAATCAATGTATTTGACCATATCAACAAAGGAGAATAAATGGATACCTCAACAGATGCAGAAGAAAACATTTGACAAAATCTAATGTGTATTCCTCATAAAAACTCCCAGACAACTAAAAAAAGAAAAAGAAAAGAAACTTTCTCAACCTGTAAAGGGCACTTTATATAAAAATTAACTCAAAATCAATCATAATCTAAATATTATACTGAAACAAATGTGTTAAACTTCCTAAAGAAAAATGGCAGAAAATTTTTGTAACCTGGATTTATGCAAAAACTTCTAAGACACAGTACCAAAAGCATAATAGATAAATAAAATATTGATAAAATGAACTCAAAATTAAGAAATACTGCTCTTTAAAAGATGCCATTAAGAAAATGAAAAGATAAACCACAAACTGAAGGAAAAGATTTCCAAATCACATCTCTGGATACAAGGAGCTGTATCCAGAAAGAACTCTCTAAAATCAATATTAAGAAAAAGAAAAGCCATTGAAAAAAAGACCTAAACAGAAACTTTGCCCCAGATGATGTGTGAATAGCAAATAAGAATATAGGTTTTACATCATTAGTTGTCAGAGGAATGCAAGTTAAAACTAAAATTATATACTATTTATTGCACATTCATTAAATAGTTAAATTAAAAACTGACTATAACAAGTGTTGGCACGGATATACAGTAACTGTAACTCTCACACATGCAGGAGAAAATGTAAAATAAAATACTTTGGATGACAGATTGGCATTTAAAAAACAAGTAAACATCTATCATAATGTTCACCCATTTCATTGCTAGGTAATTACTCAAGTGAAATAAAATCATATCTGCACACAAATATTTGTGCAGAAATGTTCATAGAAGCTTTATTTATAATAGCAACAGCCCACATGTCCATCAATATATAAGAGGATAAACAAATTGTGGTGTATTCATACAATAGAACATTATACAAAACAACATGGGTAAATAGAGAATAAGTACACTGAGTGAAAAGCTAGATCCAAAAAATGTACATATTATTTAAAAAATATATAAATTTCTAGACAATGCAAACTAATCTCCAGTGGAGAAACAGGTTATGAAGAGGCAGGAGGAGACTTTTGGGTGATGGACATATTTATTATCTCGATTGTGTTGATAGTTTCATGGGTATGTATATCTGTAAAAAAAAGTTCTCAAATGGTACTTTTTAAAGATATGTGGATGTGTGGTTTTTATTATATCTCATAAAGAAGATAGGTAGATAGATAGATGAATAGGTGGATGGATGGATGGAGGGGTGGAGGGATGGATGGATGGAGGGAGGGATGGAGGGATGGATGGGTGGATGGATGGAGGGATGGATGGAGGGATGGATGGAGGGATGGGTGGAGGGATGGATGGATGGAGGGATGGATGGAGGGATGGATGGAGGGATGGATGGAGGGAATGGAGGGGAGGGAGGGAGGCAGAGAGGAAGAGAACCAACCCTGAGGCCTTCCCAGAGCTCTCAGGATATACACGAAGTCTTTAAATCCCATTCTTACCCTTTCACGAACTGGCTCCTGTCTCCCTCTTCACTGTCATTTCTGACAACTCTAACTCCCATTTATTTGCAATTCCTTATACCACATCCTCTCCATTCTATAGAGTTTGCATTATCTCAAAGCTTGTTACCCCCACGAGCCCCACAACATCTGTTTGTCTCTCGGTGACGAGTGTCATCTCTCCCCCCAAGTCCCTGCTCCCAGGCTAAGCCAGCTGCCCTGCTCCGTTGGCTCATCTGGTCTCTGTCTTACTGAGAGATCCCTGAGGAAGAAATTGTGGGGCCTAGCCTCACTCTCCTGGTATTCCATACAGTGACTTGTACATACACAGTCTGCACCGAACATAATTTGTTGCATGGAGGAATGAATATAATTATGTTAATGGACACTCCTTCCCTGGTGTCCTTTCACTGCATATTAACACAAAGTCCCAAAGGCTACTAACCCAACATTGGCGTCTATTATGGGAAAAGAGAGAAAACATTAAAACAAATCCCAAAGGCATGAGACCATCAAAAATGCTCACCAATTCATGGAAAAACATCTCACCTCCAGGGTTCATAACGAGCCTCACTGTAGAGTGATTTACCCAACAAGTAGATGTCTAGGAGGCTCTTAAGGAGGGATATCTGATTGGCTTGCACCTGTGTTCCCAACAAGTACGGTACCACCGCCACCGACTCGGTGGAGCAACCACGTGAGAAAGGGCTACAAACCGCTTCTTCATTTGGAGGGCAGAGTGCTTATTTATGAAATCTGGAAATCTGGAATTCAGTCCTGCTCACAATTTTGCTGTGAGAAATAAATGAACCTATTTCACAGAACTATCCCCAGTGGGAATTATAGAGAAGTGAGAGGAATTCTCTTGAATGAACATGTTTGTTTGTTTTTTTCCCCCCACCAGAATGTTTTTCTATCTCTCTGCGTGGACAGTGCTCATCAACTATTCACAAAGCATGCATTTGCTATAAACAGGTACTTGGTTGCTCACTTAATGCTTTGGAAGCACCTTTTCCTGGGACAGGCTGGAACGAATCCAGTTGTACTGCTCCTGCAGGACCCAACATTGAAGATTAATATGAAAGGAGATCTGAAATGGTGCTGGATTGGATGCCAAGTGTGGTCCACTGTGAAAGGAACTTGCAAGTACAGCCCCTGAAGATATTGTTCTGTGTCATTTAGGTCAAACCACAGAAGTAGAAAAGAAAATGCAAGCAGAGTTTGTCTTTCTTTTTTTCTTTTCCTTTTAGCCAAGCCGTTAAAACATAGCTGAGAAAACTTGGGTGAGGATGTGTGAATTCCAAGGCATTCTGGGAATGGGTGAAAATTAAAATCTAGCTGGTAATTCCCTCCAGAACAAGGTTGTTCTTCCTCCTTGAAAAGCACAAAGAGGAAATCATGCTGCATGGCAAGCTGAATCTCTTTAAAGCTTCCCTTAGTAGTAGGTTCATTTATTTCTCCCCTGAGCAAGAAGCATCATCAGATTTAAACGAAAGGCTGGAGGCATGCTTTGTAGATGATAATAAATGATGAAGAATCTATCTGTGAAAGTCACAGCAGAAAATCAGGATGGTAAGGTTATTTTTACAAACATTTATTTAATAAGGACTTGCACAGAAACCTGAAGGCAAAAAAAGGTTGGCGGAAAACAATCATGATATACCTAGGGGCGTCTTTCAACATCTGTTGCAAACGGATGGGAATGGGAGAAAAACGTGATGGCAAATGAAATCCTCATCAGTCAATCCTGAGAAACATGAAAAGGAGTAAAGTGAAAATCTCACTCATCTCCATACCTGGAGATCAGAGGGAGTCTCCTCTGTAGAATTTTCTTCTAGGTCATGGTGATAAATTTAGAATACCTGGGAAGAAAATGGCAACTGTTTCAGGCTGAAACACAGGCCTTTCTGTCCACCTGTTACCTCTTTCTGCATAGTTTCTTTAAACAAGAAATCTCATAACAATTAAGCAGTTTCATCGATGTCACACATGACTGCAACGTGTAAGAAATTAAACTCGTCCTGTTGTGGAAGGTGAGCACATGTTCACAGCTGAATCACAGGAAGCAGTAACGGGGTGTATGTGAGCATATGTATCGGTCTCCACGTCCTTCCATCACGATCACTGTTGTTCCTGGACTTAGGGGCGTCGCAAATGACAGGAGAAAAGCTTGCAGAAGTGATGCATGCCATCAGGCTTAATTCCGCAACAACCAAGTTTAGAGGGAAGGTCAAAAAAAAAAATCCCAAATGCTGAAAGTGTTCAGTAGCAATTTCAGAAGCCTTCACTTTAGGAAGCTGAAGTGATCTGAAGGCTTAGAAGTGGCAAATTTTGCGACAGCAGCACCATAAGTGTATTTTTCTGAAAGCAGGATCTCCTCTTCCATGGTGCTGAGCCTAGAGACTGGGCTTTCCTTCGCCCAACATCCTGGGCTTGAGTCAGGAGGGGAATACACAGCACAAGAGCCTTCAAACAGCTGCAGTGCATCTTTTGATATTGGGAGCACCCCGAGTCATGTGCGCTCTTCCCAGGGGAAACTTGAGGCGATGTCTCTCCAGCCCACACTGATGCACTTGGCAAATGGCAACCTGCGAGGAAGGCCCAGTGAGCCTGTCTCCAAAGCCCAGGTTCTTAAACTCCACACCAGCCTATGCGCCTCTGTGTCCTGTTTACATCTCCAAGATGCTTTCATTGGAGCAAGCAAACCTCAGATCAGCACCTCCAGGAAGCGCTTTTTCCATTTCCGAGTGCACCTCTCCACGGTCCCACGTGCCCCAGGCAAACTTCGAGAACACGGCACGGAACACATTCAGTTGTGGAACAAAGCCTCTCTAGACTGCATGGCCCTCACAGGCTGCAACCAAAGCCACTTGTCTCCTGCTTAAGTACTAGTGGCGTGTCAGCAACATGGTAGGTGTTCGGCCAATATCCGGTCAGTTAAAAGTGGATGGAGAGAGCTAGTTAAACTGAGACCTTCCGAACTGTGCCCCATGGAACTCCGGGAGCTCTTTGGGGCTGGCCTGATGTGGGGCGAAGGGCTGGGACGGTAGGGAGAGGGTGCTGACCATCGCCAACGTCACTGCGACCCCTGCTTCGGTTGGGGTGCCTCGTCTATAATCCTTTTTCTGCTAACCGTCCACACAACTTATTTTCTTTGAACAAAAGAATATATGGCTAAAAAGAATTTAAGCATATTGGATTTACGGATCCCGTGTTCACTTCCAAATCTGTATACACTACAGAATCCAAGTGATGGGAGGCAGCCCATACACGACGTTCCTGAACTTGCTGTGGGGACTTTGTGTTGGTGGGTGTGATGTCCTTGGCTTCTGTAATGTGTTCCAGAATCTCGTGGAAGAAAATGGTGGCATAATCCAACATGTCAGGCTCATTGAGTTCTAGAATGTGGTCTTTTGAGAAAGAGTTCCTCATCTGATTTTCTGTGAGGTGGAAAAACGAGCAGGACAGAGGCAGAACCACCCCAAGTTTGGGGTGGCTCATTGGCATTTTCCTTCCAATCACAGACAACCAGAAAATCTATCAGAAATCATTCTCTGCAGGGACATTTCTAGGGTCCTTTGTGGCCCCTGGAGGCTGATTTCAGACCCAAAGGAGAGTGTTCAGGAGAAGCTTTTCTTGTGTAGTGTTGAGAGAAGGAGAGAGGAAAGGCCTAGCTTTAGGCAGATCATAGGGGAGCTTTGCTTTATTTTAATGTTAGGGCTCTGTAAGTGTGCCTGCTGGATAGACCATTATCCAGTGAGGTGTGGACAGCCCAGAATGTGGTGGGAGTCTGACCAGGCATTCTGACTGGAGTCACGTTCCCTGTAGGCCAATCTCAGTGGCACTGTCACAGGGCGGGGTGTGGAGGGGACCTTTCTCCCCCTTGCTTCCCCCAGATCTCAGGGCGGTGGTTCTGGGAGGATAGAAGCAGGCAAACGAAGTCAATGTGCTTTAGAGGCAGAGTCAGCAGTGGCTGCAGCCCTGCCACAGGCTCCGAGGCGGCTGTTAGGAAAAGAAAAAGAAGGAAGGCACACAGGAGAAATGTCTGAGGCAGGCCCTCAGGAGTCCCCCCGAGTACTGACACTGGGAGACAGCCCACCCAGTTGCGTCTGGGCCAGCGGACGGTAAGTAGTGCTGCTTCATGGCCCAGGTGCTGCTGGTCCTCAGGGCTGCCCGGAAGGAGCCAAGGACTAGCACAAGAGGACGCCCACTCTTCAGCATCCTTGTGGACACACGTTCATCCAGAGCCGGGACAACCTCCCTGCTTGGGCTGAGGTGGTCCTGGGCTCTTTCTTGCTCCCTGGAAGGAAGTTGGGGTGGAGGGTGGAGCTGAGCAAAGAGTCATTGATGGCTTATTTTGATACTGACTTTGACCTAGGCCAGAAGTATCACTGTCATCCCCACTTTCCAGAAGAGTAATCAGACACAGGTTCACTGACCTGCCTAGTTCCAACAGAAAGACTGTGGATTTTGTTTGTTTGACTCCAAGGTTAGATGGCTGATGACTTGGCAGTGATGCCTTCAGATGGCACATTGTTGCTGTCTGGTTCAAGTCTTGAATTTGGTGATGGTTCTAACGGGCGTGGGAAGCCACAGAGCCAAGGGGTAGATGGGCCCACCTCTGAAGAGCACAGAGAGCTGTGGAAATGACTTGTGTTAGCAAGTTCACAGCGGCGACCTCACAGCAGCAGAGGATGGCCCTGTGACACCAAACAGTGCTGGAGAGCCCAGCCTGTAGAATCGGGCCCACCTGGGCTCAGGGCCTGCTTCTGCTGGGACTCACTGACCTTGAGGAACTTCATTTCTTTATCGAGACAAGCCTCACGGTACTGCTATAACAATGAACTAAATAAATGGTGCAAAGCCTTGGCATAGTGCCTAGTACATGATAAGAGCTTTATAAGTGCCAGCTACTACTATTTTGGTGTTGCTATGATTGTGTTTGCAACCATATTTCAATATCACACTTTTTTCTTCTCTAGCAAAAACAAGTTTTGCCTATTCAATCCTTTCTCATTATCCCATAGGCTACAACTGAGATCTTAAATATATTTACAGTGATTGCTTCTTGTTAGAGAACTCTATATAGAACATGATGAATTAGTAAATTAGTCACCATCGTATTTACTCGAATGTACCAAAAATACTAATACTCTACACAAAAGGAAAGTTGATGGGGACCCCAGCTCATGGGGTCAGCGACATTGTGGATGGGGGAGAGACATTCACACAGACTACCGGGTCCTGTGGAGGAAAAGGGCCAGCGGCTTCGCTCTCAAGGGGAGCAAAAAGCTGTGGCCTCCGCCGTGACAGGCCTTTATTTCTATCTCTGGGCACATTACATGATGGTCCTTATTTACTATGCACAAGCTCACTTTAGGTGGTTACCTTTTAGAGTAAACAAAGGAGCCAATGCTGCTAATCCCATCACAGAAGAGGGATATTTGCAAATGAAAATGCAAAAGTGGTTGAACCAGTTACACTCATCCTTGGAAGGTTTAGCATGGATTTTAGGAAGTTGCTTTGCAGTAAATGTCCTTAATTCAGGGTGAGGGAGTTTTTTTAGCAAGAGCAAGACTCAAAGCGGCCTAGGTACGTGGCAGGCCTGATTCCCCACGGGAGAACCTGTCCGTGGGCGTGCATCTCCGAGTGGGAGCTGGGCCCACGCCACGCAGAACGGTCTCCTACAGAAAGTGAGCAAAAATTGAAGAGGGAAGGACGAATGCTAATTTTCTTAAGAGCTACAGTGGCGATGTGGCCACGCAGGAGAATGTCCTCAGTCTCAGGAGACGCACATCCGAGTCTGGAGGGGTGAAGTGGGTGCTACCTGCCACCTGCTGTCACCGGGTCTCAGCAGGCCTTGCACTTCCGCACGCACGTCCTGGGAGCAGGGGCACCAGCAGGCTTTTTTCCACACGGTGTCTCCCTCTGGGGCAAATGTTCAACAGATATGCTTCTGAAAGTTCGAGGCTCCTGAGGTGTGGCTGTGAGCCCCTCAGCCCCCTGGATCCACCTGCCTCGGCCTCACTCCCGTGGGATCTGGGACAAGGGGACCGATGTGAATGCACAGCTCTGGGAGCCTCCTGCGCCTCGAGATACAACATTCTGCTTTCTAACCCCGGAGATGCACGCGGTGTGCCAACGCCCATGCAACTTGAGCATCCTGTCTTGTTGGTTTTCAAAGAGGATAAAAATCTGGACCCTTTGTAGCTCCTGACCCCGGCTTTTGCATGTTAGAGCATGCAGAATAAACAGGTGTGTATACGAGTACATACTGAGATGGTAACAGGCAAGGGATTAATTAACTGCCTTAACAACATCAATTAATTAACCTCAGCTACAGATCTCGGAACTTGATGCCCGAAGTCAAGATCCCCGGAGGAAACGGCGGGGGGCCAGGTGCGCCCTGCAGCCACGCGGGTGTGTGGGAGAGCAGGGACTCCTACCAGGCTCTCCAGCTGCTGCTGCTGCTGCTGCTTCAAACATGAAATTGAGAGAAAGTCCCCAAAGGGGCCTTGGGGGATCTGAAGCCACACGCCGATCTGACTCAACGCTCCAGAACCACTCAGGCAAATATTTAACAGACGTTATTTGCATACTGCTTTACCTTCCTACCCTGACACGCGTGTTCACTGATGTTTCTCAGATGTCGGCTGAGGACCTACTTGGTGCCACATACCACAGTCAGGCAGAAAATAACCCCGTGATCGGTGAGTAGAAATTATGATGAAACTTTTCTGGCAGAAAAGGAAAGTAAAGCAGAACAAAGTTTAAGGATTTGGCCGACATGCCGAATGAGAGGACTAGAATGTGAATTATAATCCAATCTTGACATATGCCCATCACCCATACATTTTACATTCTAATCATATATCAGCAAGGTTATTAGGGTCAACGTTATACTCGCCTTTTGAATTAGAATAATTTAACATGGAAAGAATCTTTTATTATTGATATCTTCTTACTGATATAGAATCTACAATTCACTGTTTAAAACTATATTATCTTATTTTATATACCTGTATTTAAAGGCTAGTTTAATACTGATTTCCCACCTGGTTTGGACAATCTAAGTATGATTATATCGCTTAATTATTTTGAAGCCCTATTTATTTAAAAGTATTAATAGTCTTCATTTATCAGCATGTGAAGTTTGGAGAAGTGAGTCGACAATTCTGAATCCATAGTGATTTGGACCCAGGTTTGTCTTTCATCTGTGAATTTAAGTAAAACTTTCAGTCATGAGATGACTAGCTACAATTATAATCTTTCACCCAATTCATTTGGGGAACTCCAAAGAAAGATTCTTTTAAATTTTATTGATTTTAGAGAGAGAGGAAGGGAGAGAGAGAAACACTGATTTTTTGTTCTACTTGTTTATGCATTCATTGGCTGCTCCTTGTATGTGCCCTGACCAGGGATCGAACCCACAACCTTGGTGTATCAGTGGGGTTCTAACCAAATTAACTACCCGGACTAGGCCCAAAGATACACTGAAAATACAGCCAAATTATTTTGTTTTGATGGCAATATGCCATCTTACCAGGAGATACACACACACACACACACACACACACACACCCCCTTTTAGCCTAAATAATCTTTTGAGCATATCCAAGTATACCTCTCACTGAGCCCTCTTTCACAGATTTGTATCTGTATTTGAACTCTAGTTATTGGGTTATGAAGTGTGTTCAAGCTGATGCAAACCTAGATTTATCCACAGGTCGCCTTAGATTTGAGAACGTGCATTTAGCTCTTGAGCCATCTGAATGAGTCCTTTGTGTCTACCCCGTAGGGTGAACCAACTTGAAAAGATGGGCTTTCTTGCATGATGTCTGATATTTTTCCATAGAAAGGCAAGAAAATAATCTCCACAGTTTTTATTATGATATCATATCTAAAGCAGGGGAAACCAATGAAACAGAATGTGGGGTAAGAAGAAAGTCAGCAAGTGACGAGATGTGACAGAGAGGCAATGCCTTGGACTGATCTGTCTCTGCTATCTAGATGGCGTGTCGAAACCAGACAGTCAAGGTAGAGTGCCTGTCCCCTGCTCACAAAACTGTTGACTGAAGAGATTTGGGCACTTTGCATCTCAGATTTTTTTTTTCTTTTTGATTTATGCTCCGCAAGTATTCTCTGAGAGTCCATCAGGATTCTTAGCCATTTTGTTTACTTGCTTTGAATAAGCAAGCATAAAAATTTCATTAACTCTTAGAGTTTCTGATACCCATTTTAGAAGGTCACACATTTGGTTGAAATCAACCTTTTCTGGGTATCCCCCACCAAGTCAAAAAGGTTTTTGCCCAATTTCACCGTCAGTGAATTCTCTTATGAAACCAATACACGGGCATTCCTTTGTAATGCTAAAGTGGTATAATGTTGATCATGCTTTTTCCAACTGTACCTTAACTCTTCCCTGATATGAAAACAAATTATTCATTCAAGAAAGAATTACGTTTAGACAGAGTTAAGACAAACATGCATATATACATACATTTACCAATCAGAGGAGAGATGCGACCACTCCCACTGCAGAATTAAAGTTACGAAAGAAAACAAGAGTTTTTGTCTAGCGTGTCATTTCATTATATAAACTTAACCATTTTAGAAAATCTATAGTCATAAGATGTGTTAATGCAGGAATTACAGCATATTGAACATCGTATTTAATTTTCCATTCGCTTATGTTGATGATTAAATTAATTTGATAAGAGGGTTATTGTGCCCTGAGCCAAAGCTTAACAGTCCACTGCCAGCTTTTTAATTGAAACTTCTGAGGAATGATGATCCTGCTGCATTGTCATAGCAGAAATAGACTTAGTTCAATGCCTATCCACATAACAAATATTTAAATAAGAAACATATGGCATTAGTCATCTTTTATAATCCCGAGGTTGGGCTCCGTAATGAAAGCTTGGGATGGTTTACTGAGGTTTAAATTGTGAACAATGTTAAGGATCAGCACTTAAATTAGCACGAACGGAACAACCGAACGGGGTGAAATAGTCTCTTCACAGTAACCGGCACCGAATCAATCAATGTCACTTGGATTGCCATTCTTGGACTCCCCTAGCACCAGAGTTTCGCTGAGCGGTGCTATGACGAGTAAACTGCCAGCACCAAGCCGAGGCCTCGGAGAGCACACACGTGAGCCTTCTTTCAAAAAGACAAGATGCGATCAGAACAGGACCTCATGCTTCCTGCTCAGAAAAGAGAAATCCCTCCAACCAGTAGAAGGCCTGCATTTTTATCACGAGCTACGATGCTCATGTATTGAATACTTAAAGACACGCTGGCTGTGTTTCTGATAGAAACAGCCTATTAGAAAATGAGAGCTTTTTAAATGAGCTACAAGGAGAGTAAGGAAGACCTCTGAAAATGTTTTAATCTTTAGAAATTTCTGTCCTCGAGGATAAAAATGATAACCTCCCGAGGTTCACAAGCCCCTTTCTAGAGTGGAGTTGGTAGTCAGACCTGTGACAACTTCAGCTGATACATGTTGTATTGTTCCCGTTGCCATGGTCCCCAGCTGTCACCTGAACTGACTCCATTCACTTCCTCATTGTTCTGCTAGCCAGGCATTCCCTCTGTGAACTCCACCCCCAACAACAAGGCTTTGCCCATGCCGCTCCAGGGATGGAATATCTGCATGCCCCATCCCTGCAGTGACATAGGTGACATTGTCATCACCTCATTCCAGCTCATCAGAGGTGCGACCCGGCCAGCCTCTCCAGGTCTGGTTCCCACCTCTTCCCCTCCACACTGCGCCCCGCGCACCCCACGGTCTTCTTCACCGGCTGAGCTGGCGGACACCTTCCCGCGGCTCGGCCTCTGCGCAAGGTTCTCTACTCAAGGCAGCCTTTCCCACCCAGGCCTTTTCAGGCCTGCTGCCCTGTCCTGCCCTTCCGAAGCCTCTCCGCGTGCCTCCTTCCTCACAATTCGCACCCCTGTTACAGGATGTGTCTGCTACACCGTTTAGCTCATTCTGCTTTATCTTTAGCTGAGTCGTTTCTTTGTCTCCCTTACTGATCCTATTTGTATCCACTGGAGGAGGGGCCGTGTTTTCATCAGGTATGGATGGTCCCCAACCACAACCGTAACAACCTGTGTGCCTTAAGCCAAATGAGTTTTTCATGTGGATTTTTCTGAAAATCCCATGTGTGATGACCCTCTCAGGGAAAAACCTAATTTAAGACTCCTTCGCAGAGCACCAGACGAGGATGGCAGAATTCAAAGAGGAGGAATCTGAAATTGTTACAAACTCATCAGCTCTCAGAAGGCAGATGAAGGGAAATTACATATGGTGACTCCTTAACCGAACACAGTCAGGACTTTCCTCAAAATAAAACCTACACATTCTGTCTTCACTGAGCAATCACAGCCCATGTTTCTCTCTTCTCTGTATTCTGGGTTTTCTTCGGCAGGTGTTGCTATAACCCTGAAACGTGGAATGAAGGTAAGGTTGGGAGAGTTTTAGAAGTTTTCATTTTATTTGGTTGGTGTTGTCCCAAACTGACTTTCCCGGGTGTGGGATGGGGAGAAAGCTAGTTTAGACAGTGTCCCTAAGAAGGTGCCATAAAATAAGCGAGAAGAACCAGCTTTGCTCCCAGTGCTCATCTGTGAGGCAGAGAGAAGACTCTAGAGCAAAGCCAGAATCACTGAGATGCCTCTAAAGGGTGCTGGGGCGTTCGAAGACATTCCCTGTGGAGGAGAAGTTCATTTCTCTTCGTCGGCCCTTTGCCCAGACACTTCTTGTTTTTTGGCGCTCTTTCCAGCAAAGCCCCGTGACGGGAGAAGGCACAGCTTCACCTCTCTCTGCTGGGGCACTCGCTCCACACCGGAATCCGGGCTGGATGACCCCTACGAGAAAGTCGCTCGAAGTGTGTTTTGTTGAGCATCTTAGTGGGCATTGAGACAACGCTTTTATTTCATGTCTACTTTGTTCCTCTTCTTTATGAAGCCCGGACGGTATCAATCAGCTCTTCTGACTTGCACGAGTTAGCTTCAGCAGTAGTTAAGAAAAGGTATTAATGACAGCCTTCCTTCCACTGACCCGGAGGTCAGGAGTGGCATGTGGGCACTTCACAGGGGGTTTAACTAAATTTAGGGGAGTAGTGAGCTGTTCGGGAGTTACTAGGCTCTGGAGGATAATTAAACTCAACTAATAGTTGTGTTTTTTTTTTAAAGAAAAAACACCTCACTTCCTCATAGAAAACATAGTGTGAAAAAGTTTGAATCAAAGAAAAAGAACTCTATTTCTTAGATTTCAAACTGTTAGATAATATTTTAATGTCTGCCACTGGCTCTCACACAAACGGTTATTCATAAAAACACACTAATTGCTCTCCCATAGAATCCTATACTACTTGCTTGTTTTGAGCATTTAAAGCTGTTTTCATGCTTTGTCTTGGTATTTGAGCACCTTGGTTTCCCCATTAGACACTGTTGCCCACCTGTCTCAATTCCTGGGCGCTTCATCGTACTACACAGAACTGGGAAATGTCATATTCCCTGTCCCCTAGATTCCCCCCACCCCCCAGGACCAAACTATGAAAGAACTTCCATGCCCTGTGTTCATCAATGTCTGGGATAGGAACATTCAGAGTCTTCAGTGAGATTTTCACATATAATATGCTTACAAGGCACAAGGATCCATACAGTATCAGAACTCAGACCCCAAATGCCATAAAAGGACTCTAACAGCATAAAGCCTAATTGGGTCAGTCATCCTTCGCAGGTCTTTAAAAACAGCACTGCCCGAGTGCAGAGGATGAGCTACACACTGGAGGTATCGCACAGAGACACCAAATGAGTGAAAACAACAACCTAGAGCCTTTCCGAGTGCTTCGAGTGTAAATGGGGTAACAGGTGCCGAGAGTGAAGAATGACGTGACTGAAGCAGCCCAGTCACTGCTAGTGCCCAGGCCTCCCAGCTGAGGTCTGCAGCCTCATGCAACCGAGCTGTCATGCTGCCACCCATGGGACAAAGACTGGGGAGTTTTAATAGACTCTAAGCTCGAAAATACGAAGCAACCCCAGAAAGCAGTGTGGTTCTAAGTCAGAAGTGAAGAAGAATGCCCAGCACTAAAGAGACCGCACTCCCCTAGCTCATCCCCGAGCTGGGCTTCTGCGGAGTCCCTGGTACCAGTTTTCGGCTCGCAGCACAGCACCGCACCTTAGGCCGAGCGTCCCTTGCTCCCTCCCCCGTCCTTCAGGCCTGTCCCTTAGGCTCACTTCTGGAAAGAGACAAGCAGCAACTGCATCCTGTCCCGGGCTTTCTTTTGAGAAGAACCTGCTCAGACTCGTGGTGAATCTGCCACAGGGGAATACAGCATGCTGGATTTCACCATCTATTTTATCATGTTTTGTAAAAGAACATTTCTCATCTCAGATGTTCCTAATAATACCCTCAGGGAAGCACAGAGCTGGCTGCGTTCTCCACCAGCACGGCATGGCATCCGAGCTCCCTGTCTTGACACTCCCACAGGAAAATGGGAGGCAGAGACGTGACCTGCACAGACTGGTCCCCACTCTCTTCTCAGACGCATGTCTCACCCCTCCCCGGGCCACCCGGTCTGCTCTGGTTCCACTGGTCTTACTCTGCTTCGAACATCCGGACCCGTTCCTGCCTGTGAGCTTAGGCTCGCTGTTCCCTCTGCTGGGAACCCACACGTATCCAGGTAGAGGCGTGGCTCATGCTCTCACTGTATCCCAGTACCCATCTGCCTGTCGCCCCGGCAGAAGTGCCTCCCACAGCGCCTAAAACGCCGTCTCCAGTCACTTTCTTTCACACAACTTTCCTTTCTATCTGAAAGCACTTTCCACTTAGGTGTTTCCAGGTCGTCTGCCCATTAGGATGGAAGCGTCACACAGGCCGAGACTGAGCACTGCTGTATTCCTGGTGCCTGCCTGGGACAGCCTCGAGCCTTTGAACACGCGTGTGTGCCCTTGGCCATCCTCGCTTTTCTCATTTGTTAGGGACCCGTGAAAGTGCAACCCCAGACCCACTGATGGACCACACGGCTCTGCAGTGCAGACCGGCCTGCCTCGGCCACCCTCTTCCTTCCGCTTCCTTGGTTCCTCCTGCTCACATTTCCCTGGAGAATTTCCCGTCTCTCTTCGGCACTCAGAGTCAGCACCCTACCCTCCGTGACACCTTGCCCAGGGCCCACCCCTGTCCCGTGAACTCCGTGCCCTGGGTCCTCTGTGCTCACCTATCCTGAGCATGTCTCACTGTGCAGGAGGGACTGGTCCCCGTGTCGCGCCACCAGATCAGAGTTCCCTGAAAGCAGCGACCCCGTCCTGGCTGTCGCTAAAGCTCTGGCTCCTAGAACAGTGCGTTTCCCAAACCTGGCCCCCTCCACCACCCTGGTCTGACATGGTGGCTGTTGAGTAGAACGTTCTGAAGCCGCTACGTTTGCCTTTGTGCACCAGCCCTCAGAAGTTATTTCCCTGTGATTGCAGTTTGTCCCTAGGGCCTTTGCAGTCTTAATATTTTCTTTGCATTTCTATTTTCATTCTCTGAATAAAATCCCCTATAAATAATTCGGTGTGCTACTGGACAGCTTTAACAACATTTTTAATCTGCGTCATCTCTGAGGTTCATTTGCATTAGGGACTTCGCCGCCAACCCAGAGAAGCTCTGATCTTTAGGATCTCACGGCCCTTCCATTGGGCTCACTGTCACCAGTGTGACCTTTGTAAGTGCTTTTGGCTTCTGGTCACAGCCTTTGCCAGTGCGGTCCCCTCCTCCGAAAGGCTCTCCCTTCCCTTGCCCCTTCTCGGAGCACCTTCCCCCGCACCCTCCCATCCCACGGAAGCCCCGGTCTGGTGTCTGCTGCAGGCATTTCTGCATTTCCAGCATCGTTCACGTTTGTTATTTCACTCTGATTATATGATTATTTAATGTCTGTTTTTCCCCCAGAAAACGAGCTCCAAGAGGAAAGAGGCTATAGGTGTTGTTTGTCTAGTAGGATGGGCACATAGTAGGTGGTCAATAAATATTCTTAGGGTAAGTGAGTGAATGCAGATACACAAGTATTTAAAACCTAACCAAGTTTCCAATATACCAGGAAAGGATTGCTATGAAAAAAGAGAGCACTTCCCAGGTGTCTCGAGAGGATTTTGGTTTCCAAAGGAGCCTTAAATTCTTACAGTTAAAAAAGGAACAGCTTTGCAAACCTGGTCATTTTTAGAACGCCAGGCTAAGCTCTGCGTCAAAGCCAGAAAGCCCTGTGTTCACAAACCCCAAGGGGTTAAGGGCAGGATCCAGGGAACCTGGAAGAAAAGTCCGCCACAGAAGCATGAAAAACCGGGTATAAAAGGACTTCCCGTTCAGGTGCGCTTGCTAGGAAGTTTTACAGACTTTGATCGTTCTGTATCGGATTACTTTGTAATTCAATTGTTTCCTCGACTCAAAAGAACACGATTTTACTTTTTTGATTCAGGTGTGGAGTGACCTGAATAAAGAGATTAATTAAACTAAGATAGAAATGGTCAAGTTTGCTGAGTGTGCCGCCTTCATCTTAAATCTTCTTAAACCACACGCCATTAATTTGAGAGCCTGAGGGCACTTTCATGGAAAGGATAATGGGGTGAGACTTTAAATGATAGAAGTTCTTAATCTGAAATCTCTCTGCTTTATTGGTATATGTTAACACCTTCCTGATTAATCTTGTAATGATGAAAGCTGTTCCTATTCACAGATATCTAACCGACTGATTCTGTTCCGGTTTGGGTCATTTAAAATTCTCAGTCACCACACAGTTGATTAAAGTCACTGCATTACCATCCAAATCTTAAAACTGCAGAAAACAGCAGATTTGTCACTGCTTAACCCCATGGCCCAATGAATATCATATATCTATGATATATCTATGATATATCTATATCATATATCATATATCATATATCATAGATATGTAAAGAGAGAAGGAGACAAGAGAGAGAAAGAAAATAAATGAAGGGCAAGAGGACAGAAGAGAAAGAGGGGATGGAAAGGATGAAGAGAGAAAGACAAAGTCAAATTCACCAAAATGTTAACTTTCATGATAAAATTATAGGTTTCTTTCATCTTCATATTTTTTTCTATATTTTCCAAAGTAGCCTGTATTATTTTATAATCAGAAGAAATCACCATTTTAAAAGCTAGAGTATATACTCTATGGCCCTCAAATAAAGAGAATAATCTTCAGAAATTTCTGATGGTTTGGGGAGGCTAGTGGTAAAGAACTGGAGAGGAAGAAAAATGATGTCAGCACCCCATCATCTGACACGTTTTCTCCCTCCCCGGTGCCCCCACTCAGGGATACTGCTGTAAGCCTTGACGTCACGAGTCGCGCTGTACCGTTTGTAACCAAAATGCCAACCTTGCGTTCCTAGCTGCCGCTAACCCAGAACCGATGCATCGTTCGAAACAAGCAAAACATTCTCCCCACGTTTGACTCTAAAGAGTTCTCGGCACCCAAGGTGCTGTGGGGCCACCACTGGCTGCGAATGAAGAGGATCTGGGCGGGGAGGCAGGAGGACTCCCACTGCACGCCTCCCCTGCGGAGCCTCAGTCTCTGGAAGATGAGAGGTGCCGAGCTGGCCCTCCCCCCTGTGTGCTATGTGCGCTGACACGGCGGGTCATGGAGAAGCCTGTCGCTCAGCCTCATCCTGCAGCCACAGACACTTTTGGGGACCCACGACAGAGAGAGGCAAACACAGAAGCGATCCTGAGAACACCCCACAGGGATGTGAAGGAAAACAGGGATGCACCGCCTCCTGTGCACCCGCAGGAACAATGTGCCGTGAAAGGTGCTAGCACAGACTTTCCTTTCTCCTGTCTTTCTCCTGACTTGTGGCAACATTTTAAAACTTGCTGCTGGACGTCATTCTAAGTAAAGAAAAATTTCAATTTTTGATCGTTAGCGTGGATTGTGCCATTCCTGTTTATATTGTACAATGCCTGTTTTAAATGCACCTAGGAGAGCATTTACCTCAATGGCAGAATCGACAAAAATCACACAAGTCACATCTCGTAGCTTGCACATGCCTACGCACACTATGGTGTTCCTAGCAGAGCAGGACAAATGCAGCATAAAGTAAATCGACCCTTTATCTCGCCACTTGACATGCACCCTCTCTATCAACACTGCCCGCATAAAGCTCACTGGTCAGTGAAGGAGAATGGAAGGGAAAGAAACTAGGGTTTCTCTACTGTCCGTTCCTTCCATGCAGCCTTTTCGGCATTGGGGTTGGCAAATCGGGGAAGTGACATGAATGAGGAAGGACCTGGTGTGATTCCTCGGTCGTGGGACAGTGAGAAACACTCCTGTACTACCCACAAAGGACAATTATGGCTCTTCTGGGCAGTGCACTTGAGCATGTGTGTGTGCTAGGATGGGGGTCCCAACCCCAATAATTCTCCAACACCAGCCAGATGTCCTGCAACTTAACTCAGACAATATCAGGAGAACGCTCAGGTTAAGAGTTCAGTCTCACAAAACTGCCCTCCACTCCACTTTGGATGCCACTCGCAAGTCTCAGATGGTCACCTGTGCTTCTCACTGATTAGCACTAAATTGGGATCTCTGTGACCCCTTCTTGGCCTTGATCATTTGCTACCATGGTTCACAGAGCTCAGGGAAACACTTAATGTTTACTGGTCTATTATTAAAAAATATGGTGGAGGACACAGATGAATATCCAGGTGAAAGAGATGCTTGGGATGAGGTCTAACAGGGTCCCAAGCCAAGGACCTTCTGTCCCAGGGAGTAGGAGTGGGCCGCTCTCCCACCCATCCCACACAGAAATGTGTTCAGCAGCTTGGACGCTCTCCAAGCCCTGCACTTGGGCGTTTTATGGAGCCTTCATCACCTAGGTGTGATCAATTCTACGTCAACCTCCAGCCGCTCTCTTCCTGGGCCATGAGGGATGCAGCCGCACACTCCAAGCTTCTAATCACGGAGGGTCTTTCTGGGGACTGGCTAGTAGCCAGAGATACCACTTAGAGCAAAAGAGACTCCTGTCACCCAGGACATTGCAAGGGATTTAAGAACTCTTGTGTTAGGAATTGGGGTCTAAGACCAAATAGAGAAAAAAAGGTGCTCTGACTTAGGAAGTCCAGTGGTTTTAGGAGCTCTGCGCCAGGAACTCTGGAGCAGGGACCAATGTCTGTATTTTCTATTATTTCACTGTTACCTAGATTTCTTTTTTTTTAAAGACTTTTATTTATTTTTAGAGAGGGGGAAGGGAGGGCAAGGAAGGGAGAGAAACATCAATGTGTGACCTGCCTCTTACACATCCTCTACTGAGGACCTGGCCTGCAACCCAGGCATGTGCCCTGACTAGGGATCAAACCAGCAGCCCTTTGGTTTGCAGGCTGGCACTCAAATCACTAGCCACAGCAGCCAGGGCATTTATCTATATTTTGTAGAACCCTATTGCCCCCTTTTCAATTGGAAGCCATTTGGTTCAAACAGAAAGCATAATACCCAGAATGTCAGTTCGCCCCCCTACTCAGCTGTACATGTGACTTGCCTGCTTTGCATTCACCGTGTGTCTTGCCAAACATCCATACCCTCGAGTTCACCAGAATTCTGTGCTGATGGGGCTTCACCGACACTGTGTGCAAGTGAGGTGGTCAGAAAGGTGGGCATACATCTTGGTGTGAGTCTCCTGTACTCACACACGTGCTCCATTGTCCTACCAAATTTCACTGACAAAATACAAGCTCAAAGATAAAGCTGTAAGAGTTTCAAAATGCCAACACCAGAGCACAAAGTCAGAAGCAAGCCCTTCTGATCTCAGGCTCTCCAGGGTGTGCACCCGCGATGCCAGCCAGGGTACTTCCGGCGCACTCAGTAGCCTAGGGCACCTACTGATCTAGTTAATGAGACTAAGCAGTGCCAGGCCCAGGGGCTAAGGCCAGGACCTAGACACCCTGAGTTCCACACGGAAGGACAGACTCACTGAACTAGAGAGCTAAGCACATAACACAGTGATCTGAAGTTCACATGAGCCTGTGTGACTTCCACCCAAATCCTGCTTTACAGTTCATGCATAAAGCGGGTCATGGGAGAGAGATTAGGGAGCTGAAAAGAAGAGAACTTGCTCACTGGTTACTTTAGACGTGGTTCCTGAGATTGACTGGGACACTAATTGGAGAATCATTAAACGAGAAGGCACAGTCTTACCTATATCAAGGGCCTGTCTTCTTTCTGGTTGACAAAGCGAACAATTCCAGGAATCATGCTGAACACTGTAATCTGATAATTAAGGAAGGGCTCAGTGGAGCAAAAAAGGAAACAGGAAAATTAAATTTAGAAAGAAGCTGATTAAGAGCCAGGCACCAGCTGACAACAAAATTGTCCACTGAAGATGTTCTTAAAGATAAAGTAAAAAACGCTCTTCACAACTAATTTTCTGGGGGGAGAGAAGTTTTTCTGTAAAACAAGCCCCTCAGGGCAATGCATTTCTTAACCAAACAAGTTAACACTGCTTCTATCTCCTGCTTGCTTCAAAATGGGTGAGGTTATCCTTAAAACAATAAAGTCAGGTGAGGTTTAAGTGAATTGTTTATGTACATTCGGTAGCTGTCCACACACATAGAGCTACTACTCTTACACTGTCATATCGAGGAGGCAAGATTAACCAGAAGTCTTTTGCTAGACACTGATTTGGTATAATTTCTACCTCCATTTGCCTAGTTTCCTAGTGCTCCACCCCCTTCTAAACCTGAGGTCTTGGCACGACCTCAGAGACATAGGCTGTCTCTCCTAACAAACTACGTTCACCCAAGCTAGATTCTGGTCCCCATGCCTTCCAGTGGGGAACACTGTAAGGTTTCCTCAGACCCCTGCCTGAGTGAGGAACCGGAGACCACCATATACATCCCACTCTATTTTCATTGCCACCATTGCCAGATTTGAGCTCTGGATTCAGGGGATCCCACTCCCAAATCATTCCTAATACTGTGCCTAAAACACCCAGCTGGTCTTGAGATCAGCTCTTCAATCGCCATCGAATACTGCCTTATTCAATTGCTGTTGGCACCAAGGTGTCAAGAAATCAACATCTCTTTAGTCTGACTTGACCTGAGTTTCTAAACAGGTCTGAAGGTCACTCAAATGTGGCACCCAGCTCGTGGTCTATAACTCTGTCACCAACACCAACCCTGACCCTAGAGCAGTGTGGGGTGGGGGGGCACTACTCTTCCCCATCCATGTGCTTGTGTGGTCAACTTCGGTGCAAACGTAAGAATTGAGAAGCATCGAAAGGCTTCTTTATTGCAAAACCTGTCCCCATCCAGCTGCCAAAATATTTACAATACCGTCATTATGATTCAGCCCAATTCAACATAAGTTTTTAAAAGATTTTATTTATTTCTTTTTTAGAGAGGGGGAAGGAAAGGAGAAAGAGAGGCAGAGAAACATCAATGTGTGGTTGCCTCTGATGCACCCCCTGCTGGGGACCTGGCCCACAACCACTGTAATCTGATAATTAAGGAAGGGCTCAGTGGAGCAAGGCTCAGGAATGTGCCCTGACTGGGAATCGAACCAGTGATCATTTAGTTCGAAGGCCAGCACTGAATCCACTGAGCCACACCAGCTAGGGCTCAACATAATTTTTTTAAGGACCAACTTAAAGAAGACATAGTAGGTGACTCTATACAAAATAAAGATAAAGAAGACTGAGTCCCAGCCCTTGAGAAGCTCACAGTCCAATTAGAAAGAAATAACATATGTTACTCTGTATTGTGATTATTTTTTATACATGCACACATAATAGAAACGTTTATGAAGTGCTAGGAGGACATAGATTGAAGATTGTTTGCTTTGGGTTAATCATTGCTCGCTTACATACATTATTCATACCATTCCAAGAGGCAATATATCAGTTATTAGAACTATCAGGGCCTTGCTCTTCCCCAAGCTGTGTGGGAAAGGCGATAAGTGAGCTGGGGAAAAAATAGAGCATGATAAGAGGTATCAGGAAAATATTCATTAATGCTCGCATTCATGCATTCAACACAAATAAATCACCAACTCTGTGACGATTACTATGCAGGATGAGACGTTCTATCAGGCGTATCACAGTCTTCAAAGGTACAGGTATTATCACCTAGTCCTTGATGTTGAGAAATCAAGTTGGAACTTTTGTGACTTAGAGTGTAATAGCTGATGAGCTCTTAGTATTTCAGGCCTTAGCCCACATTCCATGGCACAATAAATCCCTGTAGGTGTGGAAGTGTCTTACACCTTTTAATCCATTGAGTCATCTGTACTTCTACTTGCTCCTCTTGGAGTCCCTCAGCTTCACTGTTACCATCACATTGTTAAAAGAAAAACTTAACTGCTTAGGCCTGTATTTCCCAGAACAAAGTCACACTACCTACCTGTGAAAGAATTGTTTGGGTAGCCATACAAATGGAGAGAACGTGACTCAATCTCGGCAGCTGAGGGCCAGAAATATGCGTTTCTGATAAGTATACAGGTTATTCTAATTCACACTGAAGTTTGAAAACTATCCTTTCACATCCTCTCCTTTGCCTTACACTCCTGAGGGTGGAGGTCATCCCCCTTGTTAGTGCTGCTCTGCCTCCTGGACTCATCTCCATTCAGAATGCAGTGAGTGTGCAACTTCTTTAGATATGAGAATGCAATGAACTCCCTGGTGTGGCTGCAAGGCCCTCCCCCACCCCACCTTCCTTGCCACGCCCTCCCCTTACTAAGGTCAGCTGGGCTTAGCCAGGTCTGTCTTCCCCTCTCCTCACTGCGTTGGGCTCTAGCCCAGCCCACGTTTTATACCTGGCTGTGTCTCACCCCTAAAACGTCCTTCCCTGGACTCTTTGCTGAGCTAACTGCTTCTGTTCTTCATATCCCTTTCATGGAGAGACTTCCCTAACCACTCAACGCTAATGAGGCCTCACCTGATATTCTTCTATAGAGGACTTCCTGCTATCAAGGAACTTAACGCAGTTTATTATTACATTAGGTTGGCCAAAAAGTCCATATGGTTTTTTATGTAAAATAAAAGACATATTTTTCATATGCACCAATAACGTTATCGATTTGGATATTTTGAGTACATTGGCTATCTCCCATGTGGCAGAACATTGATTGTTCTCAGTCAGTGTCTCAGTTTGATCACTATTAACTTCAATTGGTCTACCTGACCATGGAGCATCACCTAGCGAGAAATCTCTAGCTAGCATGAAACTTCACAAAACATTTTTGACACATTCGATCAGTCACAGCACCTTCTCCCTACATTGCACAAGTCTTTCAGTGCATCTCAGCTGCATTTTTACCTTTCTTGAAATAATAAAGCATAATGTGCTGAAATTGTTGCTTATTTCTTTCATCTTCAATATTAAAATGGCTACACAAAAAATTCACCAATTTTGATATCTTTTTAAAAACGCATAGTGATATGACAGCTGTCACAATGCAATCTAATAAAATCATTTCAAATGAAGTTAAAGACATCTAAGCGCTACTAGAGCCGTCGTACAGGAATGAAACCAAATGAACTTTTTGGCCAGGCATACATTTGCATATATTTTGCTTGATGCGTAGTTCTGCTACTCCACCCTGCATGGGTGGGACCTCGGCTGTTCACCACACCAGCATGCACTGCGCCCTGGCTCAGTGCCTGTACTGATTAGGGGTCTACTTGAATACTTGAATGAATGAGCAAACAAGTGAATAGGAATTACCTTCATACACATGAAGATAGGAATAAGACATGCCATGCATTACGTAATTTGTAAAATATGCAATGAATTAATGTGATCCATTATGTGTAAGTCATAAAACGGCTTAAGGGTTCAGAAGAGGTCAGGACAAACGTAGCAGGTGAGCTAGAACCCTAGCTGGGCCCTAGATAGTAATTAAATAAACAAAGAGGAGGAAGGCAGGTCGCTTAGACAAAAGTTCAGAGGCCAGAATCACAGGCTGTCCAAGTTAAATCATCCCAAGATTTATTCCAATTCAGCGCTTTCTGTCTATAGATAAAGGCAGTGAGGACTTAAAAAAAATTTTGATTGACTAGTGCCCCTGGAGGCATGGTCCACGGAAGAGCACTATTCTGAATTTCTCAGAGATTGTATTGATCCTCCCACCCCAATCCCCAGAAATACTAACTCCGCGGGATTCAAAGTATAAAGAGAGGTTAAAAGAGCATCGGAATGTGGAGCGGAAATCCCAGCAGACGTTATGAAACTTGGCAGAAGTGATGTAAATGTCGAAACCAACCACATTCCCCGACTCATCGGGGAATTAAACCCGAACACGAGGGGTCGACTCCTCTCATACTCAATCCAGGACTCTGGGGATCAGTCTCTCCTGAATTTGCCAACCCCCAGAGTAGCCACCTGACCTTTACTTCTGCTCCTACGGTTTCCTCTTATAAACGCAAACTGAAAAGAATTTCTGAAGGGCATTCTCACCTAAATTCCTCATCTACCAACTAGTCTGCACTTGGAGAGACGCACATATAAAATGACTGTTTTTCTGTCCTGTTTGTTGCCAAACATATTTTGCAGGTGTGGCCCCTACAGCTCTGGCAGTGATGCCCCTTTCAGACATTAAAAGAAGCTTCTAGACTTGTCCCTGGATGCCCTTTTCTAAGCTCTTATCATATTGAAGTGAGTCATTTGGTTTTGCCCAACCCCTATAAACAACCAGAACTCTGGGGAGAAAAAATGTGAAAGAACTGCTTTCAAATGAAACAAACGAGGTGGCCTGCTGTCTCTCGGGCTTCTGGTCTGGAAGAACGGGGCGTACTGCAGCCCGCGGAGGGGACCCGAGCCCTGAGGAGGAAGCTTGAGTGGGACCAGGACACGCCGCAGACCTTGTCTTGAGCACAGGGAGCAGTTCCCCAATGCCTTTCAGATGACCTTGTGGACCATCACACGACTGCGGCCGTCCTCATCAGGTGGTGTCTCAGTGAACCTCAGGGGCTGGGTGATGTTAATATTAAAAAGTGCAGAGAAAATAAGTAACGAGTAAGAAAAATAATCCCAGCCCGCAACCGTACACTTACTGTACACCTGGGGGTGGGGGGAACTATTTAGGAAAAGTAGTAGGTCTGATTAATCAGATTCAGAGGGCAATGACAAGCAGGTAAAAACGGCAAACTGGAAGGATTAATAAAAGTTTTAAGAAAAAATGTAGAGGCAATGAAGTAAAAGGGAAATTCCTATGCAGAGAAAGTTACTAGAAATATAGAACACCTGATATATTTTAAATAAATATGGCTTTATTGATCTCAGATAAATAACATGTTATAGATTTTATTTTTCAAATTAATAAGGGGGTAAAAGCAGACAGAACGGAATCAGGCAGAGAATGAAAACAGGGAACTCCAGTTTTAGATGACGGAAATCTAAATAATATAAAAGTTGGTTAAGGGACACATTTCATTTTATTCAACTGGGACAAGAAAATGATGATTTGTTTAACACTTAAGGCTCACCTATGCCCTAGAGTCAGTTTCAAATTAACCCAGGCCTGGCATTGGTCTCCCTACACTTCTCCCCCCTCAGAATCGGTGGGTTTTACGATACTCTTGAGGTACTCCAAGGCACTCACTTATAAAAATAAAGGATTCAATTAGGTTTATTATATTTTGCTAAATTTCAGTGAATATTACATTTAGGAAGTTTTTTGGAAAGATTTCTAATAACCAGAATTGAACCAAAGGAAGATTCTGTTTAGCCCATGCCTGACCAGACAGGGAGGACGCAGGAAGTGGTTCAGAGAGGAGTTTCTGCGGTCAGACTTGCTGGAAGCCTCAGTGTTCACATCTCTAAAATGGAGCTAACGACAGTGCCAACCCCATACACTTGCTGTGAGATTTAAGTTAATTTTTGCAACATTCCTCTGCTGCAGGCACATGATGAGGTCAAGAAATATCAGCTGTTTTGTTATTACCAGTAGCTGTCATAACCTTGTGGTTGTGGTTAATGCGTACTAGTTTTCTGTTGCTGCTGTAACAAGTTACCACAAACCTGGTGACTTGAAAACAGCGCCAACTTATCACCTTACGGTTCATTTCACCAAGTAGAGAAACAGATGTGAACAGGTGGGAAGTCTGGTGGGCCCCTGGGCTAAAGTCCAGGTGCGGGCAGGGCTGCGTTTCATTTGGAAGCTTCTGGGGGTGAAGCTATTTTCCTGCACCTAGAAACCAGTCGCATTCTTTCGCTCCTAGGCATCTTCCCAGGAAACCAAATGTATCTCTTGACTGTTCTTCCCTTCTCACATCTCCCTCTGACTCTTCTTCTGCCTCCCTCTCCCATTCCCAAAGACCCTTGCGATTGGGCCCACCATGGAAATTCAGGATAGGCTCTGCATCTCAGACTACCTAAACTTCATGGCATCTGGGAAGCCGCTTTTGCCCGGGTAGCAGCGTACTCACAGGTTTGAAGGGTTAGGCTAGTTCATCTCTGGGCCGCTCTTCAGCCGGCCACTAGGCGTTACCCAGTGCGCGCTGCTCCTCTAGCTAGTTCGGATTCTATCGAAAGAAACAGAGAAGCGGTACGTGTATCTAGGCCACTTTTTTTTCAACTAGAGCAGCAGTGGGTCATTCTAGGCCCTCCTTTCAAAATCTACTGTAGGACATCAGCTACTTTCACTGAACATCTACACAGCCCAAACTCAATTACAGTTCTATTTATACCTGCTTATATTTTGTAACATGTGGATTTTTTTAAAGCAATGTGCTCTGCCAATAATGAAAATTAAATCATAAATACCAAGAAAGATGTAGCAAGCAACTGCTCGATATCTTTCCCGTGCTTATAAACCTCAGTAAAGATTCTGATTTTAGAAATACTCATTCACTACTTCCTCTTAGCTGGAAAGAGCAAACAAGAGAATGTCAAGGGCTTGCGTGTTGACGGCAGGGTCCCTCGGATATATAGAGGGGGAAATGGATGCATGCGCGTCCTGTTTTTCCTATGACTACGTTATTTTTTAATCATAGAAATTTATCTGTGAGATAGAACAAAACTACCAAGTAGAAAAACTTACGTGCGTTCATCAAAGTCATGTATGTATATGAGTTCATCAAATATATATATACAAGAACTATTCATTTGCTGTATATGTAAATATACATTTATATATATTCATCAAATATATATATACACACACACACATAAAAGAACTATTCAAACTTGGTCAGGTACGAGTACGTCAAAAAGTATAATTTGTTCTGTAACCTGATTATACAAATATATTCTTCTGATTAGGGTAGACTGATGAAATCCAAGTGTTCAGAATGACTACTAGAAAAAAAATGCTATTCAATTAGTGCAACTCACAACAGCTTCTATAGCTCTTTGTCTTATTGATTGTTTCTTGATGTGAAAAATTACTCATGAATAACTCATATAAAAAGCAGCATTCATAAATATCATAGCAGGACATATATAGTAAAAAAAACTCAGCAATTTACTCAAAGGAAAGCTATTTTATTACTGCTCACGTCATAATAATTCTTGGTACTGGACTAAAACAAAGCAGAAAAGCATACTCTTTTTGCTCCTGACAAATGTTTATTTTTATGCTAAGATTCACCGAAGAAAAAAGGATGAGAATTTGAAATTGTCCATAATTAAATGATAATCTATAATCACTCACCATTAAGTAAAACATATGTTAATTAGACAGCCTAAACTAATTGCAGGCTGTCAAATGCATATGTGTAATAAAAATTTCTTATTTTCATAATCGTCTATAATTATATATTTCACAATAGACTAATGGACTTTCAGGAGCCATCATGTTCAGCAGCACTCACATTCATTAAACGAGATAAATAATTTAGGAAGAGCTGTTTTCTTTTCTTATGCTAACAAAAATTAAAGCCAGATAAAATCCGGGTCCAGGAAACCATAATCAATTTATATTACTAATCTGAACGAAAAAGAAAAATCAGAGGGTTTCTCTGTCAAGCTGATTTTTAACTTTTTAAGAAGTGTGTTGTTTAAAGGATTCAATTTTGGCACAAAGCACGTCCTTATTGAAATCCCTCCAGTGGGTTTGTGGGTGGAAGTAATAAATAAACGAAGTAATCCCTTTTAGTAATTTTCCAAAAGACTATGGGAACTAATTCTTGTTACCTCTTCATCGCACATTCTGCTCCTAAACAATTAATGAAAGTGAGAAAGGAATAACGTGGAAGAGTAAAACAAAACCTTCAGCGCCCATGTACTGCAAACCTCTTGGGCGTGGGTTTCTCTAGCCTTAGGCGCTCCACCCTCCAAGGCGGAGTCTGTACAAGCCCCGCCCAGCGGGCCGAGGCACAGCTGACTGTGAGCCTCGGCACAGGTAGCAGTACCTAGTCACAGGGGGCGCGGAGGCCCGCCGCTGATTCGGCAGCCCATGTGACTTGTAAAACCACAGCAGCCGTGCAAATGTTGGCAGTACCCTTGGCATTTTTGTCTTTTCACATTTTATTATATGAATAATAATCAACGACAAATCAGGCAGGGCACACATCATACATTTATAGGATTCCATCTTTAGCCAGAACAGCAGAAGTCAGAGGCCATAATGCCTGCATCAACAATTAGTTAGCACTTAACAAGTTCCGGACCCGGGCAGGCCGCCTTCGCTTAGAAACCTCCTCACAGGCTACTTCACGTAGGTTTCAGGGCAGAAAAATCGAGGTTATTTTGCAAGTAGAACATACCAACATTTCTGTTTTACTAGGAAGAAGTTCAAATATTACCTCATTTTTTGATTCTCTAATTATTCTAATAATCCCTCAGCATCCTGACCTTTATTTTACATAAGTAAACATAGTCTGTGGTTTACCTTAAATTCTCTTACAATCATTTTTTGGTTCATTTTTTTTACTGTTTTTAATTGCTGATTCGTAAAGTTGACTTTAAGAATAAAAAGCAGACTTCAGAATAAAACGATCAGCTCTATGGTTTTCACACATTGGTTCTGAAGATCGGGCCTGTGAAAATGCATCGGCATTTCTTTAACATAATGACAAACAGAAAGTGCTCAGTATTTTCTGACATAGAAGGGGAGAAGCGAGGTAAGAAAATAGGGAAGAGAGTGGTGATTGTTTCTCCGCCAGTCTGAGAGTCAGTGGACTTCTCGAGTACAAGAGGAGGCTGGGGAACAGCTGTCTGGTGAGACCGGGCCATTCACTGGGCTCCACAGGCTTTGGCGAAGCCTGAGGTCATT
This sequence comes from Trachops cirrhosus, assembly GCA_028533065.1. NCBI lineage: Eukaryota > Metazoa > Chordata > Mammalia > Chiroptera > Phyllostomidae > Trachops > Trachops cirrhosus. Next base: position 4,097,657 of record CM052549.1, read on the forward strand.
GCAGACACATTCTTATAGTTAATTAAGTGGTATGTATTGTATTACTGTCCCCCTGAGCCGTTTCTTAAATTTTTCAATGTCTGTAGTAAAAAGCATCACTTTTTCTCAGCTTCTAACATGAACCAGCCCTTTCTCCAAGTCATCCGGGGGCAACTGAATTATCCTTGGTGTCCCACCCCCACAGAACAGAGTCCCGTCCCAGTAAGAGTCAGGTCCCGAAAACACACGCATGAAAATAGCTCACAGTACCTTACGGGTCCGAGAAATCACGCCAGATCCTTGTTGGTGGGTCTGAGAATCACAGTCGGGCCATAGCAAGGACTTCCAACTGCAGGGGTGGATCAGCTGTCCCCACGGCTCCCCCTGCAGGACAGGGGCGTTCGTTAGACCAGGGTGCTTGCAAGTCCACCAGGACTCAACAGGCTGGCTTTCGCCCCAGGCCCACCAGACTCCCCTGTGGTTCATTCCCATTGGCAGGAGCATCTGATGGTTTTCTCTCTGGAGCAGACGTGCAAGGGGACAGGAGAGCCCGGCCTGTCAAAAAGGCGATGCACTTGGCCTCCTCTCATCCTCATGTCTTTGGGAGGACAGCTCATCCCAAATTTACAAAAGAAGGAACGCACTACCAGCGCTCCTTCATCCTTCATCAATAAATGACAGTGGCAGGCCTGGCTTGTAACTAATTGCCTGTTTCCAGAGCAACATTTAAAATGTAAATGCAAATCACCCCCCTACTGTCAACGGGTGGGCAGCCACCTTTGCTTTTGAATAAACAAAGGCACATGATTTAGGAGGGAAAAAATGCCACTGCTATTATGAAAGTATAAAAATGTACATCATTTCAGTGATGCGTATAACAGAGACAACAGAACTAAGTAGTTTCAATACAAATAAGGCCTGGAGACCCGCGACCTTGTAACAGCAGTGCGACTACCCTTTTCTCGAGAGGGAAATAGAAAATCCACCAGAAAGGGACCACTGGGGAAGCCAGAACGTGACGAGCCTGGTTCCTCCACGTGAACAAAGACATGCTGGCCGAACGCCGTGCAGACTCATCATGCACTCCGATCAGAAAGCAAACAGATGCTTAAGCACCACTTCTCCGTCCAGTCCTCTGAATGGTCATCAGCACATCACTGTCCCCCACGTGCACCCATTCATTTGGCAATATGTTACTTAGTTCAATTGTTCATGCTCATAGGGTCCCCCACCCCCATCCCCAGAGAACACTGGCCAAAGGTTTCACAGCCCCCCGAGGGGCCTCCGCCCAGTGATGCTCTGTGAGGGGTCTCTCCCTGCTGGTAATATCATTGCTCTGCAGCTTCAAGGAGATTCTGGGGGCTCCCCTGCCTTCTCTTCTTGCCCTCAGAGTATCTATCACCCTGGATGGAATGTGAATGAATCCCAGGCCAGCTGTTGGAACCGCTGTTACAACTCCTTCTGTTCTGAAAAGCAGAACAATACCAAGAAACCTTTCAAGAGCGCCCATGTTTGAATTGGAACCTTCCTCCCTCCTAGCTGCATACCCTGTCACTCAACTACTTGCTACTCCAGTTTGGTTATTATAAGCGAAGCACTCATTTGTTCTACAGCATGTATCGAACACCTACTGTGTACTGCATGAGCTTCCTCTTCAACGAGGATGACTTACATGGGTGACACAAATGAGGACTCCTGTCCTCGGGTGGTTTTGAGGAACGACCTCTCACCTTCACAGCTTTTTTTCTATAGGCTTTGCAAGATTTTTCATTTTTAAAAAAACCCTGTCTGAATATGCCAATACCCTCAATGGAAAGTGCAGCTGAACATGTGTCAGCCCAGAGTCTAATTATCAGCAGAGAGTCAAGCCGAGCTCCACCAGCAACCAAACACACAATGATGAGACCCGTGGTCAGGTATTTTTGAGTTGGAGCAGTGGGCTGGGAAGCTGGCTCAAAAAAAAATGTGTGGATGTGTAGGGTTTGCTGATTTCTGTGGTGTAAATGCTCTCTTTGTGGCTGTTTTTAAGCTACTAACACCAGCTTCTAAAACTCTTGAGTTTTGAACAATCAGCTGAACAGCAGGGACAGGCCGGCCCCAGCAGGCCCCTGGGCTGAGGACAGTGGGCAGAAGGATGAAAGGCGGACAGACAAAAGGTGAGCTCACAGTAGGCAGGGGAAGGCCAGGGCACCGTCCGTGTGGAAATGCTCTCAGGACAGGTTCTAGTCTTCTCCATGCGTTTGCACCCCACAGGCTGATGAGTCTTTATACTTACTAATAATAGAACCCAGTGTTGTTAAAAATGATGGGAGCTATCAGCTAAACTTGGCCTTCACAAGAGCAATAATCAACCCCGTTAATGAAGCCTTCCTTTTATGTGGCTTTAAAAAAATATTCATCCAATTTCAAGAAGGTAATTATCCTGATATATTCAGTACTAGTGAGAGTATGTTTGATATATTTGGACTACTGTGGTCATCATATTCATACACTAATAGACATAAACATATAAACACATAAATAGTATCAGTTAGGATTTACTATGTTCCAGAAACTGACCAGAGGGGAGAGGGGAGGGAATTTCAGGGGAGAAGGGAAGGGTTTACAGGAACAAATATAAAGGACATATGGACAAAAACTAGGGGGGTTGGAAATGGGAGGGAAGAGGGAAGGGATGGGTGGGTTGGCTGGAATGGGAGTAAAGGAGAGAAATTGTACTTGAACAATGATTAAATTAAAAAAATAAAAAGGGGAAAAAAATAAAGACCAGGCCATTTAAAAAAAAGAATGAATACAATTTCCATGACAGCAACAAACTTTGGGGTTTTTCACTGATGCTTCACAACCACCTAGAAGATTGTGTGGTACAAGGGAGGTGCTTTATAAATATTGGTAAAATAAATTAATGCTTTACATGCAATAAGTTAATGGAGGGAAAAGATTAAATAACTGTCTGAACTCATGCAGCTAGTAAGGAGTGGAGCTAGAATTCAAACATGGGCAGTCTTTAAGGGGGTCCTTAGCAAACCTAAGAAATGATAGGAGGAAGAGAAACAAGAGTGGAATTCAGGAAATTAGATGGTGCACAGAATGGTCAGCAGACCTGGGGCTAGTCAGCCTGGAAGAAACAAAACTCAAGTTAGAACTGTTTTGACCTAGTAAAATACTAGCTTTGTTTTGTTTGTTTGTTTGTTTTAGAATATGGCCAAGTACCTTGGGTTAGAAGAATAAGAGACGTAAGAACCAATCGAAAGTGATAGGGCCCCAGTAAGGCAGCGTTTCAGTTCAAAATCAGGGTAAGTTTCTGGGGATCACAGCTATTGAATAGCACAGGACAGACAGGAAGCAGAGGACCCTCTCCCGCTCTGCTCACGGACAGTGGTCAAGCAGAAGACGCAGAAGAGCTCTCGGAGGAGCTGGGAAGTTAGACAGCGTGGCCGCTAGGATTGTCCCTGCAGGAACAGTCCTGGTTCGAACCGGGAACAGGAACTCAACAAATCTGTTCCAGTGCATCTTTACCATCTCACCCACTACCAAATCACAGGCTGGCTCAAACATCTGAGAACATGCAGATACTTTTGCCTGGTTCAAAACTGTCCTATTTTTTAAATCAAAATGGAAAACAGAGAATACTAGATACAGGCGAGAAACCCAAGAGAACGATGTTTACACATCAGCCCCATCTCCAAAGTCTCTAAAACATACGTATTCTGGAGCATCTCAACTTTTAACCTAGGTAGTGTTTCAGGAAGCACATCGGTTCAATGAGGAATGTTCTCATCAGTCATTTATTCATTATGTCTCTAGGGCATGGAAATTAGGAAAACTTTTCTTACAAAGATCAAGGAGGAACAGCTCGTGGCAGCAGGTCACTGCATACATATGAATTTCTTATTTCTCTGTGGATCCCCCGAGAAGAATGTCTTCAGTGCCAAGTTCTAAAGTAGGGGCTGTGCATGAAGTTACTGGAAGCGATTCATTATCCTCTCCAGCTTTAGTCTGAGGAGCTTGCCAGGTGGTAAACAATGGAAACATTATTTAGAGACACCTGGGACACTTTATGTAGTCAGAACTTACACCGGTGACTGGCTGTGCTTTTGGTACCGTTGGGACCAGGACATACGTACCCCAATGCAAATTAGAAACAGGTCCCCATTGTGCAGATCAACTAAAAACCACAGCTTTTCCTGTTTCCGCCTTTCTCTCTCCTCTTTGCAGGCTCCTGACCTGGCAGCCTGAGCTTGAGGGAGAATCTGAAGCCTCAGCCAAGACCCCATTTGAGGGCCTGATCTGAACAAGTATTGGTGGAAGCCTGGGTAGACTGTTACCCACAGACTGGTTCTGACTTTGAAGAGTACACTCTTTGAAATAAACATTTAAAGAAAAAAAGCCTAGTCCAATTCATTAACTATCCAACACTCACTACTACTACCACACTACCTCCTCCAGCACCAAACGAACGAAAACAACCTAGAAGCAGTGAATCCAACCAATGCTTTCGCACATTATATTCTCAAACCTAGCAGTTCTCACAGTTGGTTAAAAATCCAAAATGGGCCGCATGCAAACCACTCTTGCTCAGAATTAAGCCCAGTGTTAGCTTTCGATCCCAAGAGCTGGCTTGCTCTATTAGAGTTGGGTGTTCCACACTCCCCCCTGCCTTTACTACTGATTTGTTGTTGTTCTTTCAAACCTCAGTTTTGGTCTAAATATTGTTTTGACCTCATGTTCCAGACCTTAATCTCCCTTCACATTCCTGATAATTAAGCAGTCATTTAATCTTCCAACTATTAGTCATTCAGCATCTACCATATGCTTGGTACTAGATTAATTGTCAGGTCTACGGAAATGATTAGGAGACGTTGCTTACCCTGGCCCTTGCCCTTACCCTTACCCTATATATAAACACATTAAAATAGAGTCCTAGACGTGCAAAGGTGGAAGTAATCAATCATTCAGATGAGAAGACTGGAGCTGAAAGGGGGAACTAGGTCACCTGTCCTGGTGACAGAGCCGAGTCCAGGACCCAGACCTCCTGACCTAATCTTTGCTGAAATTATTATTTTAAGGCAATAATTTTAAGATAATACAGTCATTTTCATTTGATGTATCCATTAACTACATGATTATTTATTCAGACAGTATACTTATAAAGAGAAATATATGAGTTCTTGTGGTGAGAAAAACGTAAGATGAGAATCTGGACTGTTAACTCAAAATTTACAAATTACATGAAGGAAGGGAGAGAGAGAAGACTACACTGTGCTTTGACTTGTGTGGCTCAGATTAAATTCCATAAATTTGCTATATTGCTGTGTGCATTTTCTGACATTCACAGCATACTATTTACAAGGGTTTCTAATGCACAGATATGAAAGGTCACGTTGAACATCTAAATTTGCACATATATTACATTTCTTATTTTGACATCGTTAAAGTATGTTCTTTTTATGTATCATGGAGATATAGGAACATTTTGTACATTTTATGTTTTTTAAAAACAGTTCCATTCCAAAGTAATAAAATGGATCAAGATATTTCTCCATAGTTTAGTTCCTATAAAGAGCACACTAGTTCGAACTTCTGTTTCAGCTAAAAATAGCCTTTACCTAATTATCTGGTCAACCAAGCCAGAACGGGGAAGGTTATGAGAGAGCCTCTCTCCCTACACATCTCCAGACCTCATCAATCAATCACTAAATTAAGTGGAACCTCCTTTTGAAACCACTTCCTCCTCTTCAATTACCACAACATTTATATAATTTGCACCAAGACTATGGCAATTGACTCCTGATATACCTTTCTACCTCTGGCCTTGACCCATTCCAGTTCCTCCCCTGTATTGCTGTAAGAGTGATTTTTATATAAACCAAGTCTCCAGGGCTTAAGACTTTTTATTGTTTTCAATTTCCAACAGAAAACAGTTAGCCCTCGTGTGTATGTTGCTCCTGACTTTACCTTTGCCTGCTTTTCCAACTTAATCTCTCCCTTTGTCTCTTTGAAATCTTAATTTCCAGCCATACAAATCCACTTGAATTTCTTCTAATTGCTTCTTCTTTTGGAACCGAGGCCTTCTCACATCCCATTCTTTTTTCTAAGAATGGCCTTCCCTTTGCTCACTCAACAAAAATCCATTACTCCTCACTCTTACTGTAATTTATGCCACTATAAAAGTGTCTTTCAAATAAACACAGCTTTTTTGCTGTCATATATATTTTTTTCCCTGCCAGCCTATCAGATCTTGAAAAACTGTGATTTGTTCATCTTTGCATCCCTACATTTTAGTATAAATGCCTGACACAGAGCACTCAAACAATGGGGGTTGAATCCAACACCCTACTACAGAGTGCTTCTAAGAATGGCTAGACTGTGTCAGAGATAGGACAGAATGACAGAACTAGGTCGCTCCGGATTGTCTGTTGACAACTTGACACAAACGTCACTATTTCCAGCTAAGTCTGGGAAACGTTTCTCAGAACCCTCCTCCCTGCACGGTTTTAAGTGGGAGTTGGCGGATGAGAGGTCTCCCACAGGCCTTGGACGGCACAGGGAAGCCTTTACTCTCTGGAGGCCAAGGGACTGGAACAAGAACCAAACTTCCGTTGCTGTGGCACTTCCTCGGAGCTCCTCGTGCACTCCCACTGGGAGGGTTCATGGGCATAACTTCACCAGCATCGGCAAGGTTTTTCACGCAGGCCAGGGCTTCAGGGTGAGGCTTCTCTGGTCCTCTAGCGTTCCGACCAGTCTCTACCCAGCTACACAGTGAGTGAGTATAAACCCCCTCGCCATGTTAAACCACTGATTCCCGTCATGCTTGTAGTGGCTGGGTTTTCCTGAGCAAACCCAGATGATAGAGCTTTTGGTACTAAAAGTGGATACAGGCAAACAGAAAAGTGAAGATAGGAACCTGGACTTGGTTCCATAATGTAATTAGGTTTAAAAGCATTAATAACCTCATTGGCACTGGTAAGTAGCCTATGGAGCATGATACACAATTGTAATGTAGTTTCTTAAATTATCACCTGGAGTCAGCTACCTATAACTTTGGGTGACCTACTTAAACAAACCGTTGTCATGATGATAAGGAATGTAAGGCCTACAATACAGGGAGGTGGTCTGGCTACTTTAACAGCACTGAAAAAAACCCCAAACAAACCAGAAACATCTATCACTATCTTGAAAAACTACCTAGTGCTTTTAGTTGCACATTTGAACATTTTGAGAACCACAAAAAATAGGATACTGTGATCGACAGAGTTAAGATGTAAATCAAATTCATAACTTCTCAGGGTCTCTTACAGCATATCTATGATATTGATTGGGAAGAAATAAAAGTCTAAAAATGGCTTTAGAGGTATTTGGATAGATCACAAATGAGCTGAGGACCCCGAAGCCCCAGATCCCAGTTAGTAGGAAGCCCCCCCGACTAGATTCACCTTCTCTTACTAAGTAACCTGTGGCTCGTGGGGAAAAGCTGGTTCTCATAAAGACCTGCTCCATCACCTGCCATTGAGTCTGAACGTTTAACTGGACTCAAACCTTAAAAAAATACTAAGTCTGACTCTGGAGGCAATATTATACACACAAAAAGAGCTGAAATATTTTGACAATCTGAATTTTATTTTGACAATTGAATTTCAGTGGCAACGGGGAGAATGGCTTCTCAAAATGTTAGCACAGGAAAGAATACACAGCGGGGTCTGTGTGACTCGCTCACATGTGGTGGTGGATGTGCTACCTTGAACGGGTGGGTATAGCTGCAACAGCTTATGTGGTTGGTTGACAACGACGGGGTCTCTGGTGGCCAAAATGAACTGCAGAAAGCAGTAGCCAGAGGCTTATGGAAACAAGGATGGCTTTTTGGTGTCCCCCGGCTCACACTCACACCCTTCTCCAGGTCCTTCACAACTACAGTGACAAGGGGGAACAAGCAACCCTGCAAGGCTCTTTAATGCTATGGTTTGCATGTCAGGCATGACAGGGGAGAAGCGCTCAGTGGAACAGGCTCCCAGAAACCAACAGGGATGTTGGGACACTGAAGTGGCAGGAGCAGCCCTGCGCCACCTTTCATTGCTACTGGCCCTTACCTAGCCGGGTCAAGGTGGGCATGGCTACCATAACAGGTAGCAGGGAGGGAGCGAAAGTCACCTAGTTTGATGGGTAGAGATCTCTGTCTGTGGCTAAATAATTATGTCCCCAGGACTAACACAGAGGGAAGGCCTACTTGATTTGTGTTGGCAAAACCTTTGGGACAGATGACTAGAGGCCTGACTTGTGTGGCTCCACAGAGTTGGGGTCCTCATCCACTTCCTGGACATGAGTGGTCTGCAGACTTAGAGCCGCCCCTTACAGGAAGAGGAGGCATGACCCCCTTGAGGAAGGGTATCACTACGCTGCCGAAAGTGTGTGTTGTAAACTATTCATTTAACCTTTTCCAAAAAACCTGCAGCCATTTGCCAGGGTGTTTGTGCTTCTGGGAAAGAAAGAACCCACCCTGTTAGGGATAACTGGACAGGAGCTCTGAGCTAACACAAACTCTTGGAGACACAAAATAGCACAGTGATCCACTTTTCAGAAAGGAGGTTCGTGAGGGCTGGTGACTAATGCAGATGCTTAGCCATCTATAGTGGGTCCCTCAAGCCATCTTCACATCACGTTTCCACCTCTAAACTGAAGAGTTGGAATAGACACACGCGTGTCCACTTAACAAGGCTGATCACGGTGTACCGATGCTGAGCGCCCAGCCTGCCGACAGCGAGACAAACTCTGAGCCCCAAGTATGACAGTACTCCACGGGGTATCCAGAGAGCTGCGTGATGGCAGGTTAGTCACACTCCTTTCACGAAAGGAGCAATAATTCCTACTGGAATAGACACCTAAGCTGGTTAAATTTCCTCTCATGCCAAAAACACTTCTGCTGGTTTGGAGCTCTTCGTTTCCAAGGAAATAATGATTTCATGAAGAGATAAAACATTGGTTCCATTAAACTAAAAGCTGAGAATGCCACCTGGCCACTTTGTTTCTTGTGCCATGGAATCAACACACACAAAAAGCCGTGACTCTCGTGTATGGTGCAATGGGTTGCTAATCACAATGATGGCAGAAAGAGTTATGCCCAATGGGATAGGCAGATGTCTACAATCTCCCCCAGTGATTCCCACCTTTTGATAGTTATGCTCTTCTTCAGTCCATTCCATTTGACTGTGGGCCGCACTTAGTGATACACTAGTTACCAGCAGAACACAGCAACGGATTTAGTTCCTCATCCGATGTGATGCTACTTCTTGATTAGGTTATAAGATATTGTGACTTTTGTGTTGTTGGGCTCTATCTTTGTATCAGCTCACACAGTCTGAGGGAGCAAGCTGCTATGTTTGCTTCTCAAGAAACTTAGGAGAGCCCCTGGACAAATGGCAATAAGGAATTGAGGTCCACAGTCCGACAGTGCGAGAAGAACTGAATCTTGACAATGATCATGATGAGCTTAGCAATGGATCCTTCCTCATCTGAGCCTGGAGATAACTTCACTCCGGTCACCACTTTTATTACAGCATGGAGAGGCCCTGAAGCAATGCATCCAGCTAAGCCAGTCTCAGATTCCTAAACCTACAGGAACTACGGGATAATAAACATGTGCTCTTTCAAACTGCTAGGTTTTGTAGTAATGTGTTACACAGCAAGAGCTCAGCATTCAGGAGATTCCTTGGGACACCTCTTAATACTATGGTGACAAAGCTGGGTAGGAAACTATAAGATAAGCAGGACTGCTGATGGCATAAACCTCCTCTGGAATAAAAGTTTGAGTCACCAACTATTCAGAGAATCACAAGCAAGGGAGGGACTTGCTGAGGACAAAGTGTGTGTGGCAAGGGGAGCAGATGAAGGAAGATGTGACACCAGTTTCTGGCCCTGGGCCCACATGCAGAAATAAGGACGAGGACCAGGGCAGTGGTATTAATTTTCCTGCACGAGTACACATGTGTGTGGGTATTTGCATTATGTTGGTAAACGTGTACATGCAGTTGACATATAGGTGCATTATGTTAGTTAAATGCACAATGTGGTCATTATCTTGATTTGAAAGCTTAAAAGAATGCCAAGTTGACAAAAGCGTGGACTGTTGGATTGCGCCATATCTACATGGTTAAGCCTAAAACCATATCCAACCAGGTCTGTGACTACAAGGACTTAGGGTGAAGATAATGCAGAAGTGAAATTTAAAAAAACAAACAACAAAACATTTGCTGGGGAGGTCACAGGGCAGTGGACTCGGTGGCTTTGCAAGAGTGGCCAGTAACTTTCTGTGATTTTCCAGAAACAGCCTCACAGAGCAATATTCCCTCGGCTGCTGCCAGGGCCATGTAACACTGGACTTCTGTGTTAAGTAGGAGTCCTTACTCCTATAGTACTTATAACTGTTATCCTCACCAAATCCGGACTGACACAGTCAGGAAAATCTGTACAGTAGTCATCTATGTGCTTTTTCCTTTAGAGTCTGCACATTTGATATTTTCAAATTACTACTTTCCTATAAGCTTGAAAGTAGTGAACAAACACAAAGATGTACGAAAAAAGAAGGTATCACCCGCCCGTGCCCCCTCCCCACCACATCCTCGGAGCCAGCCCATATGAAGGTCTTATGTGTGCATCTTCGCGTACATCTCGATTTGCTTACTCAAACTTACACAAGCCTCTCCACACACACAGAGGGAATTTTTAAACATTTCCTTTTCTCAGTTGTTTATTTTGCTATAATAAAGTCATACTATATAAAGAACTTGCGATTTTGGCAAGATACTAAAGTAGATATAAGTATTTATGTTTTTTCACATTTTTCCAAAATTTGAACAATATTACATACATATTTTTCCACATTCTACTTTTCATAAATACTTTATGGCAATCCCTCCAAGTCAACTGGCATAGCTCTAATTCATCTGTTCATGTAAATGAGTGCAAAATATTCCAGTTCTTGGCTATTTCATAATTGATTTAAGCATTTTCCTAGCACTGAGCATTCACTTTATAGTTGTATGCCATCGTCATCTATATGCATAGATCGATTTGCTTTATCTGTACATGAGCGATCCGTAACACCAAGTTGTCTAGGGCTATGGGCTTGCAGACTTTTTATTTCAATAACGACTGCCAGGTTGTTTTCCCCAAAAGCTGCAACAATTCACATTTCTACCAGAATATTTATGAGTACACATTTTAAATATTAATTTTTAAGTTTTGTAACTTTTGTTTGCATTTCTTTAACTATCAGTTCATTTAATACTTCATGAATTTGTTATTTTGTTGGCTTTTTGTGAACTGACCATATGCCTACTGGTTATTTTTATCCTGTGTATCCATAAGACTTCTTCGTATTGCATAGAAAAGAGCACCATTTAGCTGTCATCTAGATTGCAAATAGGTGTTTCGAAAAGTCTTGGTATTTTAAGAACTCTAATGGAATATGGAGAAACTATGCAAGAACAGACGGGTAATGTCAGCAGAGAGATGGAAACTCTAAGAACGAAGTGAACAGAAATGGGGGCGATCAAGAGCACTGGAACCCTCAGGGGGTCACCAATGGACTAAATGTCAGTTCTGAGGAAGGAATTCACGAGCATGAAGACAGGTCAATGGACACTTCCTGAAACGAAATTCAGAAAGGATGAAACAGAACACTCACGAACTGCAGGACCATGTCAAAGATAGGATGTACACCTGTTTAGAACACCAGAAAGAGAAAACAGACCAGTAGAAATATTTGAAGCAAGAATGGTTGAGAACTTCCTCAAATCAATACAATCACCAAACTGCAGATTCAGAAAGCTCAGAGAACACAAAGCAAGAACAACACCAAACAAAATCAAATAAAAACAAAAACAAAAACCACACAGGTAGGCGTATTATATTCCAGCTTTAGAAAGCAAAGACAGAGAAAATATTTAAAAGCCTGAGGGCATGGAGGGGAACTGACTTATCTACAGAGGAACAAAGGTGGGAATTATACAGAGACATTCTCATCAGAAACCACACAAACAAGAAGAGAGCAGCGTGAAACACTCAGAAATGAAGGAAATGTTATATCAGAAATGTGGATGTGCACCAAAAAACAATAATAAGAAGAATACTAAAAAGAGCATCAGAGAAAGATGGAGGTAAATATCTTTTGCATTTATTTTTAATTAATCTAAAAGATACCTGCCAGTTTATAGCAATATTAGTAACGGTGATTATAGCATATGGATAAGTAAAAATCTTTATCATACTTCAGTAGTCTAATTCTATTTTTGTCATAATTGAAGTTATTATTAGGCATCATTGCTGACTTTTACCAAAGGACTTTTCAGAAACTACAGCCTGGGGCAAAATTAGGTTCACAGTTGTTCATGTGGAAAATAATAAAATGATTAATAAATAGTAATACAAGAATAAACTCTGTTTTGTGTACTCATAACTATAAACCTACTTTTGCCCCACCCTGTACTGGTATAATCACATCATTTCTCTCCAACAATAGGGGTGATATTGTGAGTTATACTGACAGATTTTCAGTTATTGAATCACCCTCGCAAAAAAGCTTTTCAACTATATTCATCATATAGTTTTGTCTATTCATTTTTGAAGTCATTGCATACATTATTTTTATACTGAAGTTATAGAGCCTTCATGTTAATTGAAAATTACTCATATCATCTGACATAGTTTAAATAACATCAAAAGTATCTTTAAAATTTAGATACAAATTAGATACAAATTACGCAAGAATCCACTATGCTAGTCTTTCATTTTAATGGTAATCTTTAATCATCTTTATAATCTCTTTTATGGTCATTCAGTTCTTTTTAGGGTGACGTTTGATCATTTCCTTTCATTTTTAAAATTTCTTGCCATAAATTTCAAACTATTATCTTTAATATTTGTGCATTTTCTCATTACTTAACAAAGTCTATTTTTCACTCTCGCTTTTTTATCCCTCCTGAATCGACCTGATAAGGTATTTATTAAGTTGCACTATTACTTAACATTACCCATCACTTATTTATTTACCTGCAAGTGGGGAGATGGGGTCACTGCCATTGATGCTTCTTCTTCTCCTTATCATTCCCTTTGTTGGTGTTTCCATTGGGATTTGTCACTTGGTTAGAATCTTTTCCCAAGTATTTTTCTGGTCTAGGGTTATGTAGTTGATATACCAGTAATTTTTTGAATATTGTACATTAATAAGTATCTTTCTTTTCCTTCACAGGTGAACACTATCTTAACTGGAATAATGGATTCTTGTGTTTCAGAACTTCTCATGCGAGAATCTAGTAGTTGTTATTATGTGGTCTCCTACCTTCTAATATACAAATGAGAAGTCTAATTCCAGTCTGATTTTCTTTTTAAGTAACCTATTACTTATGTCTGAGGCCATTTTTATTTTTATTCTTGGAATTCTGAATTCCCCAATATCTTATTTGCAACTAAAATTTGTATATGGAGTTCTTTAGCAGAGAAGATTTTACTTTAATTATTTGTAGTTACTGCCTTCCCTCTTTCCTTTCTTCTTGAACCTGCCATTGGTCAGATGGAAATGTCTTTCTTGCGTTTTCAGTTTCAGCTCACATTTTTTTGGACATAGTCTGCTAGTAAGATGCACCCCTCACCATGTCTTTGGGTGGTCCCCTTTCCCTCCTCTGCACTCCCCAATGGCCTGGGGTAGGAATGGGGGGAAAGGAAAGAGGGGAAGATAGGGTTTTCGGATATCGTGAGGAACACCGATACATTCCTGTCGGGAGGCCCTTTCCTCTGTCCTGTCCCTGGACTGGGAGATTCTCTCCAGTTTGACCACTTCTCCCCCAGCCAGTGCCTTCCCTCACCCCATCTTTCTCTAGGGATAGCCTCATCCAGCCCAGCAGTCCCCTCCCTTAACTGACATACCTCCAAAAATGAATCAAACTCATCTTCTTTCCGTGGTGTCCACGAGACTCATGGGAAGTTCTGTATCCCCACCATATCAAGCAGTAGAAGGGAGCAGCCAGCTCCATGCTGACCCCTGCCTGGACCGGCCGTCTGTCGCCAGTTTCCTTCCTCAGTCACTCCATCCACAAAGACAAGCACAGAAAAGCCAAAGGGCCGCTGCAGGAGCGGGCCTCCAGGCAAGAAATGAGACGCTGGTCTCCTCCTGTAGGCACCTCTAACTCTCAGGCCTTGGTCACTCAGGGTTGGGAGGGGAAGGGAAAGCCCCCTGAGCCAACCATCGATCACAGTGCTGATTCCTGCCTCCCGGCTCATTTCCTCTTACAGATGCTATCTGAGGGTGATAAGAGATTTGGCTTCATAAGCTCTGAGAGCACACATACACCCAGCTGTTTGGAACTCAGTTGGGGGTTTACCAATGTCCAGGGGGAGTCCCATGCACCATCCAATTCTGTGGCTCAGCTTCTGTTATTTCAAGGTTGAGACTTTAAATACCTTCTGTCAAATATGCATAAGCCTTTTGGTTGTCTACAAATAAGTGCTGCTACCACCTGCTTACATTTGATTACACAAACCGTCTGTCTTGTCCACGGGGCCTCAGGGCACCACAGGGAGTGGCTCATTTTGGTGCTGCGAAGTGCAGCAGTGTGAAGGGATCAGATACACCTGACCCTGGGCTCCCGCCCCAGGCAGTTACCACGTGTGTGGTGCTAAAGCACCTTCGGTAGCTTAGTTCCGGTCAATATTACAGGGTCACCGAGTGTTCAGAGGAGTTTGGGAAGTACTTCCATGACTCCAGAAGATGAAGCTCTTTTCCTACATTTTTTCTAAAATACCTAAAGATGTGACTTTCCTACTTTGGTAATTTATCTACTTGAAATTCCTACGTGTGTGTGTGTCTGCGTGTGCCCGTGTGTGCTGGGACGTAGGAATGCAGTATTAGCCACTTTCCGCAATCTCATTTCTTGAATAATCCATTTCTCCCCAACAATCAGGAGTGATACCGCATTCTACATTCAATTTCCATATACGTATAGGTTTATTTGTGGGTTCTTTGTTCTGTTCTTCTGGGTCAATTTGTCTTGATTACCTTTGCTTCACAATAAGTCTTCATTTCTGGGAAAGAACTCTTTTTTTATTTCTTAGAGCTGTCATTACTGCTCATACTCTTCCATATACATTTTCTTAGATTCTATGTGTTTCAAGAAAACTGCTAGCAGGACTTTTATTGTACAGTCAATACATTAAAATGTATAGTCAATACATTGAATATATAAATTATTAGAGGATTAATGATTATTTTCTGTTTTGTTATCAAGGCTACACAATCAAGTTGATTCCTAACAATTACACTGAGGTGAGTAACTGTAGTCAAATGAGACTGTCATTAAACTTTATTGAAAATTGCTTTTACTGACAGATCTTATCATTTTACAGAACAAAGATTGTTCATTAGATACATCTTGTTCCTGTGTTAACCAAGTTTGCTATGTCTTTGCTAATATTTTCCTGATTGTTCTAACAATTCCCGAGTGGGGAGTATTAAAATTTCCCATTATCATGTGCATTTTTCCATTTTTCCATAATAATCCTGTCACTTTTGCTCAATCTATATTTATTAATAGTGTTATATCTTAATGATGAATTCATAATTTATCACCACTATCTTCTTTATAACTAATAATGACTTTTATTTACTTTTCTTCTATTTCCTCTAAAATTTATGCAAATATAATAATTCTCTATTGATTAGTATTTTATTGGTATATCTTTGTCTATACATTTACTTCCAACCCTCTGTGGCTTAAGAGTTTAGTTTTGGTTTTTGCAAATAAGTAATTAGATTTTGTTTTGTACCTTTTAGGTAATCTCTCTCAATTAGGTACTTTAATTCATTTATATTTATTGTTATTACTATACAGTTGCATTTGGTTTACTTATATCATTATGGATCCATTTGATTTTCCAATCTTGCTGTTTTTTAATTTTCTTTCCCACATTTAGATTGATAAAATTTACTAAATCTATTATTGTTAAATTTTGCTTTTTCTTTCCATTTGTTTGATAATCATGCCCTCGACTCTGGGGGTAGGGAAACCACACACGGGTTAAACCTGGCCCGCCGTCCGTTTCTATAGACGAAGTTCTATTGGATCTCAGCCATGCTCATTCACTTCCACGGGGTCCGTGGCTGCTTTCCTGTCCTGACAAAGACCATATATCCTTCCGGACACATTTACTGGTTTTTACAGATAAAAAAGCTTACAGTCCTAAACTCTAATCTATTATAATTTCTGTGTGGGGACCCTTAAAACTTTAACTTGCATATTTAATGTAAAATCTAAACTTATTTCACACCTCCACCTTCCTCCAAACAATCCTGGGATGTGTGTGGGAGAAACCAAACACTCCGGCCCCAGTGAGCCTTCTCCTGTCTCTCATGGAATTTTCGAACAATGTTGTAGTTCTTTCTAGTTTTTATTAAAATCCCCAAATTAACCTTGCTGGCATAGCTCAGTGGATTGAGTGTGGGCTGCGAACCAAAGCATCGCAGGTTCGATTCCCAGTCAGGGCACATGCCTGGGTTGCGGGCCAGGTCCCCAGTGGGGACCACATGAGAGGCAACCACACATTGATGTTTCTCTCTCTCCTTCTCCCTCCCTTCCCCTCTCTAAAAATAAATAAATAAAATCTTTAAAAAAAAATAAATAAAATCCCCAAATTATTCAAAACTTCAATATCTCTTTAAAGTTTTTTTCATATTTTTAATAATATTGGTATCATTTTTAATGGTGACTTTACTGATTTCTTATTGCATTCCATATCTTTATGAATTTCATTCCTCCTTGCATCTGCTATCATCTTTTTGGGATCATTTCTCCTTTTTCTGAAGTCCACTTTACAGATCTAATTGCTGCTATTCTTTCATTTTTATTTTTCCAAAACTGGCTGAATCTTGCTCTCTTTTAAAATAACTGTTTATGGGCATATGATATTATGTAAATCTTTGTTTTCCTTCAATATTTTGAAGGAAATGCTTTTTTACATTATTTTCCTGTTTCCTTTATTACTGTTGAGGAGCTTCTTATCAGGTTATTGTTATTACTTTGAAGGAATTGTTCTTTCATTCTAACCTTCTTTTAGGTTTTTCATTTCTTTGTCTTTGTTGTCTATATTTCTACTACGAGCCAGGAAATAGCTTTCTTTTTACTTATCCTGTTTGGAATTGACTGTGCTTTCTGGAAATGGATATCCACATCTTTCATCTGTTCTGAAAAGGCTAGTGTGAATGTTGACTGGCTCACACTCCCTATTGTACCTAGAAATACATTGAGAAACATGCAAGAACTTCCTGTTCTGTCCCCGACCCTTAACCTCTCTTTTATCAACTTGAACTCTTCTTTTCTCTATATTGAAATCTGCCCAATTTCCTCAGACCTATCTTCCAACTCATGAATTTTCCCTTCAGCTCTCTCTACACTAGTGTTTAACAATTTTTTTAGTGTTAAATGTCAATATTTATGTTTTTATATTTAATGTTATGAGTGTCTCTTTCTCAAATTTGCCTGGCTAGTTGTGACAGCCTCTTCTCTCTTGTTCATCTTATCCATTTTGCCTTTTTACTTCTTACATATTTTATTAACATTTGTAAAAATATTTGTATAATCCTTTAAGTATCTAATGTTCTTTGAGATCAAATTCCACAATTAAATTTTTCCTCTGATTTTCTCTCATAGTGGCTTTTTCCTTTTTTAAAAATTAAAACCATACATTAAATAATTAAATCTATGGTAATCTTGAATGTCATGGTTTAAGTAATATTCTATGAGAATTTGCTTTTGCATATGATTGGCACTCTGGAGTATTCTAACCCATGAGACTTTCAAGTAGATGATTGCTTTTCTGAAACATAATGTTTTATACAGGAAATCGTCCTTAGAACATCTATTTTTCCATAAGACTAAAAGAAAAAAATCATTTCGTCTTTATGCAATGTTAACAAAAGAACTATTATAGTGTTCCAACAAGTTTCTTATTATCATCGTTTAATTATACATAAACAGATGTCTATATTCTCTTTTAGAGCTAGAACATCATCACCCCTCCTTTAGTTTGCATTCGTAAGTACTTAGAAAATTATAGGGTAAGAGACTGACTACTGCATTTACGAATCACACTGTTCCCTTCTTTCTTTGCGGGGTAGGCTTGTGGATACAGCATATAATTTTTGTCAAGTGTATTCGCTTTGTCTAAGATTGTCTCTAATTGTTTCCAAATCTTTCAGCTTTCCCCTTTACTTCTCTCCTCTCTTCTCATCTCACCCCAAATCTCCTATGTTTGAATGCATAAGATTCCTTTTCTTCTGTCTTCTCTGTCAGGTCACTAACCTACCTCAGTGTCTTTCTTTCCTTCAGCTGCTTTTGACAATGAGCCAACCAGCCTGTGAGATAGGTCAAAACCTCTATGAACTTTTTTTTTTTTGCTATTGTACTGACTCTGTATAATATCATTTAAAACTACTAGTCGAGAGTAGATGTCTACTGTTTAAGGAATCTTATTAACCAAATGAAATTTTATAGAAACATCCAGGTACTGTATTTATGACATTTGAATTACTTTAATTATAAAGAGAGTTCTTGATTAAAAAAAGAATTATTTTTATTCAATATTTACATATTTAAAGAGTAGAAACAAAAATACAGTAAATTTACTGTGTATAATTTAGGCTAGTTTCAGTAAGAACTTAATAATTATGGTATTAACTTAAATATATCAATTTTAAATCAGTATTATACTAATATATTATTAGTGTTTCTGAGAAAGGCCTAAGGAATTCAGAAGCCAACTACTAATTTTTTTTAAAAAGCCTTGGGATCAAATCTTTCACCCTCGGGATAATAAACAAGCCTGAAGGATGTTTATTAGCAATGTGAATTAAGTGGACAACTTGCTAATAAAATTGGTTCAAAGGAAGGTCAAATTTTATTCAACTATTCTGAATTAAAAGAGATTTTCACTTGAGATGAGTTATGGAAAACCATCAGGTTTTTTTTGTCTTACTGGAAAATTGAACTAAGCCAAGTTTTGCCTAGATGAAACAGATAAAATGGAGAAAGCTCGGTGCATTGCTTTATTTAGGTCCTTGTGTTGCGATGAGGCAGCTGAGTAGGGGCTGGATGGCAGCTGCATGTGGAGAGAGGGATGCATGTGGAGTGGCCAGCAAGATAGAACTTCATAAACAGGAGCCAGAGGAGACTTAGACCTTGTGGAGAAGGGCATTGTGGACCCAGAGTAAATCAAGGGATCCCACCAGTAGAAATAGGTAAATGGTCATTTCTTCTCTTGACATCTGTTGCAGTTTCTTCTTGCTACCCTTGAACGCCTGCTCCCTGTGCCCCATGTCTCTCCAACTTCACAGAGTCTCTGCTTAACGACCGGTTTCTCTCTCATGCCTTCGGTTTGTCACAAATCCTTTTGCTCTTGTTCTACCTCATGTCCTTGGCAATATCAACTTAATCTCCTTCTCAAAGACCTTATACTCAACAAAAATCTCCTGGGTCAAATTTCTAAGAGGTAGAATCTAATGGACCCAATCTGTTTGTGTGAGGCCACCTCATGGGCTCCTGAGCAGCCTGTTATCTGGCTGCTCCCCACCGGTGTAAGACAGGAAAAAAGCCACACTGTAGAAAACCTAACCCACAATGCTACCTGTTCCCACCTACTGTGGCTGAATTCTTCCTTAGAGGGAGGTGTGTTTTTTTAGATACTTACAACACATTGCTTCATGGCTGAAAGCAAATACATTTCTTCTAGTCTCCCAGTCAATATTTACTTACTGTCTGTTCTATATTATAGGAGTCTACAAAAGAAATAATATCTAGGTCCTGCCCATAAAAGCTTTCAATATTGACTCATTCAGCTTTAAATACAGGGAATTTTATTGTGCATTTCTCTCAATGGCTATACTTAACTTCTTATTTCTTTGAAAGTAAAAATCAGATTGATGCATCTTCCCTGAACTTCTTTCCGTTCAAGTAAGGGCTGGCCAGGCTTGCCTTCCTATCTTTTCTAAATCGCCTATGTCTATTAAAAGAATTCAAAGATGATCACCGATTTCTTATTCCATATGTAAAAAGTTTAGAAGTTGTCCTAATAACAAGTAAAAATCTGAATACACTAAAAACTGACAGCTCTTCATGGATCCATAAGAGAGGGGAGGGCAAACAATTACCTACAGGCTGGAGAGGTGGGCAGGACAGTACAAAAATCTGTGGTTTCTGGGAGCAGAGACTTATCAGCTGAAACAACTTCAGAACCAGTGTCTGGCTCAGAAATGCTGGACTATAATCAATGAATTGTCAGAGGCTCAGAACACGCAAATCTGGGAGGAAAATTCCAGGGGCCCCAGTCTTCAGGATGCCTTCACAGTATAGGCATGCCTTGTTTCACTGTCGTTTACTTTATTGCACTTTGCACTACTCTGGGCTTTTTTAAAAAACAAGATGAAGGTTTGTGGCAACCCCATATCAAGCAAGTCTACTGGCACCATTTATCCAACAGTATTTGCTCACTTCATATCTCTGTGCCACATTTTGGCAATTTATGCACTATTTCAAACTTTTCCATTGTTATATATGTTATGGTAATCTGTGATCAGTAATCTTTGATCTAACTATTGTAACTGTTTGGGGGTGCCACAAAAGGCACCCATATACGACAGCACACGTAATTGATAAATATTGTATGTCTGACTGCTCCACATACTGGCTGCTCCCCTGCCTTTCTCCATTTCTTCAGGCTTCCCCATCCCCCAAGACATAACAATATTGAAATTAGGTCAGTTATTAACTCTACAATGGCTTCTAAATGTTCAAGTAAAAGGAAGAATCACAGGTCTGTCACTTTGAGTCAAAAGGAAGAAATCATTAAACTCAGTGAGGAAGGCATGATGAAAGTTGAGATAAGCCTCTTGC
This sequence comes from Trachops cirrhosus, assembly GCA_028533065.1. NCBI lineage: Eukaryota > Metazoa > Chordata > Mammalia > Chiroptera > Phyllostomidae > Trachops > Trachops cirrhosus. Next base: position 4,118,566 of record CM052549.1, read on the forward strand.
ACCAGTTAGCCAAGCTGTGGATGTAAAGGAAAAGTTCTTGAAGGAAATTGAAAGTGCTGCTGTAGTGAACACATGAATGATGAGAAAGCGAAATAGCCTTATTGCCAATACGGAGCAAGTTTAGTAGTCTGGTGAGGAGATCAAACCAGCCGCAGCATTCCATTCAGGCAAAGCCTCCCCCAGAGCAACACCCTAACTCTCTTTGTTTCTCTGGAGCTGGAGAGAGGTGAGGAAGCTGAAGTCTGAAGCTAGCAGAGTTTGGTTCATGAAGTTTAAGGAAAGAAGCCATCTCCATAACATCCAAGTTCAGGTACTGTTGTAGGAGCTTCAGCAAGTTATCCAGAACATCTAGCTAAGATGACTCATGAAGGTAGTTACACTAAACAACAGAATTTCAGTGTAGACAAAAGAGCCTTCTGTTGGAAGAAGATGCCATCCAGGACTTTCACAGAAAAGAGAAATCATTATTCTGACATCAAAGGACAGGCTGACTCTCCTGTGAGGGACTAATGCAGTTGATGACTTTACGCTGAAATCAGTGTGCAAGTTTACCATACTGAAAATCCCTTAAGAATTATGCTAATTCTACTCTGCCTGTGCTCTATAAATGGAACAACAAAGTCTGGATAATAGCACATCTGTTACAACATAGATTACTAAATATTTTAAGCCCACTGTTAAGACCAACTTCTCAACTGCTCAGAAAAAACAAAATCCATTCAAACTATTCTGCTCACTGGCAATGAACTTGGTCCCCAGGAGCTCTGATGGAGATGTACAAGATTAATACTGTTTTCATGCCTGCTCACACAACATCCATTCTGAAAACCATGGGTTAAAGAGTAATTTTGACTTTCAAATATTATTTAAGAAATATATTTCACAAGGCTATAGATGCCATGAAGAGATTTTGCTCTGATGGATCTGAGCAAAGTAAATTAAAAACCTACTGGAAGGGATTCATCATTCTAGATGCCATTAAGAACATTCATGATTCATAGGAAGAAGTCAAAACATCAACATTAGCAGGAATTTGGAATAAGCTTATTGCAACCCCCACGGATGACTTTGAGGGGTCAAGACTTCAGCAGAGGAAGTAACTGCCAGCGTGGTAGAAACAGCAAGAGAACTAGAATTAGAAGTGGAGGCTGAAGATGTGACTGAATTTCTGCAATCTCATCCTAAATCTTTCATGGATGAGAAGCTGATTCTCATGGATGAGCAAAGAAAGCGGTTTCTAGAGGTCAACTCTACTCCTGGTAAAAACACTGAAAGTTGATTAACTTTTAATTCTATCACCTAACTTCTCTGTTTAAAAGTTAAGTCCAAAGCCTAGTTCTCTGACCTCTCAACTCACTCACTGGATAAAAATGATAATTGGAATAATAGTAGATACTTTGGGACTTATTACCATTGCTTTCCCTGCATCTATAAAAGTGCATATGGCTAGATTAATTCATACATGTCACATAAGGTTAAAAAAGTTGAGAAGCACTAACACGACCACTTCTCCCACTTATAGTTTATTATTAATAGATAGAGCTGCTGAAAGATGTACAGCTATTTTTTATATTCTCATTCAACTGATGGGCATTTACAGTGCCTATATAAGGACCGATGTCACACTAGGCAAGACCTATCAGTATATGATGCAATAATTATAAGTGGAGACAGCAGAGTCTGTGTGGAGCCCAAGATGGAGCAGAGCTAGATGCCTCGAGGATTTGTTAGCACTGTTTTTCACTGTGATAAGCTGATTGGTTTGCACCCTGGATTGCTGACTCCAGTTGTGTGGTCACTATGGAATGCAAGTATGGAAATGCAGCCTGTCTCCACTACGAGACAGCATGAAGTTGAACACAGGAACGAAGCCACAGTAAATTCAGCTCACGTTGAGGAGCAGTTGTGGGGTCCTGCTGAAGTCAGGCAGCTGGTCAGCAGTTCTGTTGTGTTTATGGTGGTTGATCTGCAGCCCCCGGTGGTGTGTGGGGTCAGACAAGTGTGCCCTCTAACAGGGAAGAGCAACCACCCCCTTTGCCCTTATGCCTCCTCCCTTTCCTGAAGTTTTCTTTCCCTTTATTTAGGATTTATCTCCAAATCCCCAGGATCTGCCTTCACTGATGGATGGACTCAGCCCTCAGACATCTAGCACCAGTTAAAATTCTCCGAGGGCAACAGGAACGGGCCCCCACTTTGTTTGTCCCTGGAACAAGAGCAGTGCACTTGTAACTCTCGCTTCGACACCCTGGGAGTCACAACCCGCTACTGTGCACTCCTCATCCTTCAAGAGTGTTCCTGACGTGGGAAAAAAGATAGAGCTGGAGAAAGGAGCCCCGGGGGACTTGCTGTCGGGCAGCATGACGTCAGCTGCACTGTGTGATGGATTGCCAAGGTTACACCCGACCGCAGGGAATGAATCAGGGCCACAGGGCTGGCTTTCCAAAGTCTCCTGTGGATGAGAATTCTAGTCAATAATGTCACCCATTTCTGGGAATTCGTGAACTCTTTGCTATCGTGAAAACCAGAAGGAGATCCTGCTGCAAAGGCTTCCTATTTTGTGCACAAAGGAGCCAGGAAAGTAGAAAGATGAATCGGAAATGTGTGTTAAATATAAAGGAATTTTTCTGAAATGCACGCAAACCCACAACACTGAAAGAGTCCCAGAATGACTGATTTATTTTGAATAGTTAAGACTCTCATTTACCTTGATAGCAGTCTTGGGCAATAATTACAGGCACCTGTATTGTAGGTTACCACTCAACAACAATAGCATAATTATGCAATTCAATACCCTAATGCAAATGCACCAGCTTAAAGTATAGCTCACTGTGGCTTTTGCACTTGACACATTTTGAGGTTAGCTAACTATTTATGTTCTTTTGGTTTCACACTACACAGACAAGGTGCAATGTGCATATAAATAAACGGCCACTTAAAGTACAAAATGTAAACGTGGCTGACACTTTTTCCCAATGTAAATTGTACTTAAAAAAATTGCTGTTCAAAAAATAAATGTGTTGCTCCAAAGAGGCCAACCATGAAATGATTACATAAAGGGAACAAAGGCTTAATTTAAATAGGATGTGGATTTATAGAGTCAGCTGTAATATATAAATGATGGAAGATGTTAAGAAGAAGCCAGGTGGAAAGGGAAAAATGGTTACAAAACTATTTAACAGGAAATGATCCCTACAACATCAACAGTCATCTAAACAGTAAGTAAAAAATGAGTGAGATACAGTCAATAGTAAACACTCCATCCAGCCCCACAGATTGAAGTCGTTACCGGGAGGCGTGCAAGTCCGCTGGGCATTCTCCCTCTTATATCACCACCACTTGTGCAAAACACAATCTGTTTGAAACTTAGGGGTAATTTATTTCTTGCATCAACAACATTAAGAATATTCTCTGAGTTTATCTGAATGTGCATATCTAATGAATAAATGATAAAAGTTTACAGAAGCAAAAAGATGACCATGTTCTGTTCCAAATAAAATTTTGTTCGTTTAGAACGGATTAAAATAACGCAGCCAGCTTTTGCTTTCTCAGGAAGGGAATGCACAGCTGAACGCACACACGGATGTACACACACATATATGCACAGATACCCACACACTGCTTTCCGTTCCTTCCAGGCCAACTCCAGTCTGGCCAGTAAATTCTAAGTTCGGACTTCCAAGTACACCCCAAGCCCAGCCGCCTCTCACAACAGCCACAGCTTCTGGTCCGGTCCCACCCTGAGCATTTCTCACTGGATGCCCGCGGAGGCCTCCGGGCTGTTCTCCTGATGCCAGCCTGTAGCTCTCACCCCACTGTGCCACTAAGTGATTTTTATAGTACCCACCAGCTCATGTCACAGCCAGAACCCTCTGCCGGCTTCCTACGATGCACATAGGAAAATCTGAATTCCTTTCCATGGACTACTCAGCCCAGTCTGGCCTGGGCCCCTGCCTACCTTTCCAGCCGCGCCTCCACTACCTTCTCTGCTGCGGTCACTGCACTCAGGCCACTGAGCTTGTTGCCCCTTAGTCACACCAAGCGTGTTCCTGTCACAGGGCCTTTGTACTTATTACTCCTTCCGCATGAGGTCCTTCATTAAAAAAAAGCTTAATTGAGGTATACCTCACATATCATATAATTCACCCTTATAAATAATATGATATACTGGATACACTGCATTTTAGTGTGGATAATGTGCACTTTTTTGCCCAAAACTCTGAGGGAAAAATAAGGATGCGCATTATACATCCAAATCAGCACTAAAATGTGAGTGAGCATTATACATAGCAAAATATGGTAATTCGCCAATATAACATTTACAATTCAATGGTTTTTAATATATTCACAGAGTAGTGCAAGTATCACCTGTATCAATTTTAGGACATGTTGTCCATCCAAAAGAAATCCCATAGCTATTAACAGTCACTACTCCTTTCTCCTTACCCAGCCCCTGAGGCCCTAGACAGCCATAAATCTACTTTCCAACTCTATGTTTTCCTACTTGTGGATATTTCATAGAAATAGAATCACACAATGTATAGTTTTTGTGGCTGGCTTCTTTCACTTAGCATAATTTTTCAAGACTTATCTGTGCTATAATATGTACTTCATTCCTTTTTATTGCTGATTAATGTTCCATTGAATGACTATATCACATTTCTATTTTATCAGTTTACTGGATGAACTGCTGTGGGTTGTTCTCATTTTTGGGTCATTATGAATAAGGGTGCTATGAACATACATGCACAAGTTTCTGGGAGGGCACGTTTTCCTTTTTCTTGGGAATATACCCAGGAATAGAATAGTGCAGGTCATACTAACTCTATCTTTAACATTTTCATGAACCACCAACTGTTTTACAAAGTGACTGAGCCACTGTGCATATTCCCAAGAGGATAAAATTAAAAATACCAAGTGTCAGCAAGAACTTGGAGGAACTGAAACTCTCACA
>CM052549.1:4124016-4212429 GCA_028533065.1 Trachops cirrhosus
AGGTTTTGTGAAAAAGAAATCTAGTTTTATGACACATAGACAGAGGCTACATCTCAAAGATTCCAGACCTTTGATCCAAGTAGAAAAACCTCTAGTCTGGCCTCTTATTTTGTCTTTGAACTTAATGTTCTTCTTAAATGTTACAAGAATACCATAAATATTTTGTCACTGTAGCATTAAAAACAAGCAAGCAGAAAAAGCGTTGGCTTCTTGATGCTGGAACCCACAGGGGTGGTAAGATGCTCACCAACCTGAGGGAAGAAGGCATGCATCCCTTCTGTCCAAGGGATTGATTTATTTCTAGTCCCAGATCAGACAGAGGGTGGTAGGTACAACGCCAGGGGCTGGATATGCTAAGCAGGTCCATTTAGACTGAATTCAGTCTGATGAAAAGACACAGTAGAAGATTTATGAAAACATCAATAGAACATCTTCTATGATGTCTAAAGAATGGATTATGCAAAGATTTGTGGAAAGATTATCTCGTGGCCTTAAAATTCTTTATTTTGTCTTTTTTTAATAGAATTAAATTTACAGACTTTTTTATTACCTAATCAGCATAGATTTCCCTTAAGGACATCAGCCCCAGCTGAACATTGGTGAGTGATAGTACTCTTTGGTCGGCGAACGCTTCCTGCCTTCTTCCAGCACAGAAAGCATCTACCTTGCACAAGTGCACAGAATGATATGCATCTGATCTTTCTGGAGGCCTAGTTCAAATAAGTACACTTTGGAGCAGACTAAACTGTTAGGTCATTTCAGCTTAATGCAACATATTGGGTTGGCCAAAAAGTCAATTATGTTTTTTTATTCTGTACTATGGCTCTCGTAGTGCTTCATTGTCTTCAACTTCATTTGAAACAATTTTATTAGATTGTATTGTGACAGCTGTCATATCAGCATGCATTTAAGAAATGCTTATCAAAATTGGGGAATTTTTGCACAGCCAATTTAATATTGAACATGGAAGAAAATATGCAACATTTTTGACATATTATCCCTTATCATTTCAAGAAAGAAAAAAATGTAACGGAAACACTCAAAAAACACTTGTGCAGTGTATGTAAGAAGATGCTGTGACTGATTGAATGCATCAAAAGTAGTTTGCGAAATTTCTTGGTCCTACTGACATTTTGGCCAAATAATTCTCTTCCGTGGCCTGTCTTATCCATTGGAAGATATTTAGCAGCACCCCTGACCTCTACCCACTAGAAGCCAATAGCAGGAGAGAGCCAACATACTCAAAATATCCAAATCAATGAAGTTATTGTTGAAAATGAAAAATGTGCCTTTAGTTTATGGAAAAAAACCATATGGACTTTTTGGCCAACCTAGTAGCTAATTCGGTATTTCTACAGAACTGAGACCCTGTCGATATATTAGGTTCTCTGAAAACTGAACGACGTCTTGCTTTTCTGTTACAAACCCCCAGGTGACTGGAGATCGATGTGTCCCACAATGTGATCTAGGGGCCGCCTGCAATGAAGTCACCTGGGGAGCATTTGTTAAAAACGTAGGTTCTAGGGTGTGTCACCAGACACAGTGACTCAGTATGGGAGCTTAAGGGCATCTCCAAATCTGGATTTTAAACAAGCCTACCAGATGACCCTCATGCACAGTAAGATGGACTCACTGCACTGAGACTGTGCCCAGGGATTAGACGGTAGCTGCTGCCTGGAACTGTGAAGACAGCAAAGTACAAATGCAGTAGCTGCCTTTCCTGTTTACCTCCCAGGTGAGAATGGCAGTAACAGTGTATGAACCCCAGCACGATCCCACCACCCCTTGTACAACCTTCCTGAAGCTACTTCATCTCCTGAGATTCTCATCGCCTCATATGTTATAATATATCTACGTTACCGGGTGTTCTCTCTCCGCCTTCACCATACATATCTCTTTAATCCCGTGCGTTCTCACTAACTTTTATATCTTAGAAACCAGAAAGCTGAAAGCTAATATATATGAGTTATTTGTTTAAGGCCCTTCAACCAAAAAATTATGTATTCTGCCTGACTGTAGTACATGATTCAGACTCTACGCCATGGTCACTTTTTACCAAATTTGGCATAATTCTTCTTTAAAATCTATAGTCATCACTTCTGCTAGAATTTCTTTTAAACAGCAAAATTCACAGAATGAACTATAATTTGTTCCATAGTGGACTTTAATCACATTGCAGAAGGGGGCTTGTGACATAAAACAAGAAAAAAAGAGTGTTCTTAAGTTTTATATCATCCACTTATCACAGCAGCACCCGATCTTTCTCACCAGACTGCGGACTCGCAGGCAGACGCCCTCTCTGCTCCACGGTCGTGAACAGCAGCACTTTGCAGACAGATTTCAGCAAATAGTTTAAAATAAAAAAAATGGATTTCTGTTTCCATCCTGTTGCATTTTCCTGCCTGTTTCACCCTGGGTAGGTGTGGACTACGGTGTCCCTCCTATAGTTATGCTGACCACTTGCTTATTTGTTCAAACAGCTCACAAGTGTATACATGGCAAAAGTTACAGGAAACTTAGTGGAAATAATTACTCAACAATCTATTTCCTACACAGATAATAAGTACTCCCAATGGTTCATGGGGTTTTGAGAATTACTAAAGGCAAGGCTACCACTCATTAGGCGCTGGTGATATACATAGACCCTCTGAGATACAAATTAAGGACTCCACTTCACCAAATCCCACTTTGCCTCTGAGTGTCAGTGAGAGAAAATGATTTGTTGGAAGTTACCGAGTTAAATCTATTGAATACCTTCTACCTAAATGTCGAAATTCTTAGGAAGGCATTGGGGGCACTTGGGCCAACCTAGGGCATTAAATTAGAAAGAAACATTAGAGATGATCTAACCTATTTTCTGATTGCTCTTTATAAATTACTTTTTCTTAATCCTGTGATAGAATCTTGGGCTCTTTTCACCTTCTGATGGCTCTAATAATTTAACCATCTTTCTCTGGAAGTAATACCCAGGACTTGCAGCTAGCGGCCAGGTAAACGGGCTCCGATGTGGTGGCCTTTGGCTGTAGAATCCTCCCAGAGCCAACGGACTGTCAACTCCTCTGGGCCACGTCCTTTGTGTGTGCAGCGTGGTTAACCTTCCAGCCCTGGGGCTCTCGTTGTGCTGACAAGGATCATTAAACACAACAGTGTCTACCTTTTCTCCTCCAGAAGCTTTGCTTTTATAATGCCCTATTGATGTCTTAAGTGACCTAGTGTCCTAGACACTTAGGTCCCAAGACAAACATTAATCTTCAATACATATGTGAGTGATGGAGGCATCATTTCCTAGTAAATTGGACTCAGAGCATGGAGCTCAATGAAGGCCTGTCCTACTACTTCCTGATCATTTTTCAGTGGGATTCATTCTTTCAGGGATGTAGACAGATGGATTCTGTTGCCATGGCAGCATAGAGCTAACCCATGGAGTCAGCCCTTCGTAAGAACACTGACAGAATCCTGGACATGGAGGTACTTCATCTGTCAACTCTTTATATATCATTGGAAAGAAATGCCAGACGTGGGTCCACTGGTGAAGTCTTTGGCGATTCCACACTGAGTACATTATTTTACTCCACCCTGTAAACTGGATACTAATAATACTAATTCAAGGTCACGAAAATGTATGAAATGAAAAAAAAATCTCTTTAGTCATGTCTGATTCAGTTACATGAGCTAAAGCCACTGAGGCTTCATTTATACCCAAGGAAGTTCTAGAAATCTAGAACTTTCTGAAAGCGATGCCTACATGTACCTGGAGGTATGCCTCAGAGTTTTTGTGATTTTCAAGAGACTCAATTTTTAGGATTTATTGATTGTTTTTATGTTTATTGTTTTATGAACTCTTAACTCCTGTGGTATAAAATACCTTGGTTGCTTTTGGGGATCATATGAGGTTTGGATGATTATAAATCTACAGGAAATACAAAGAAATGACTCATTGGCCTCAGCTGCAGTGGGCAAACTGTCCCAATGCACTGCCATGCATGGTAGCAGTGGAGCTCCTGAAAAATTACATTGTCATCTTCAATGAGTCAGATGATATTTAAAAACTGTGAGGATCTTAAAGCTCTAGAAAGTTCATATGCTATAGGCACAGACATCTGGCTGGCAGAAAAGTAGATTTTGAAGAAAAAATATAAAGTAACATTTAATAGCTTATTTAATTTGTCATTAACTATAAACTGCATAATAATTTAAAATATTTATCAAGAAAAAGATGTTTATTGAGCACTTATTGAAAGCTGGATACTGAGAATAGAAAGTAAATATTGACTAACTTGTCAATATACTATAATCACATGATCTTTTGTTAATATACTATACATAGATGTCAGTATAAAATAATGTAGAAATGGGGGAAAGTCACTAGTACAGGTAGTGTCAGTCAATTATTCAATAATCTTTTAAAATGCCCTAGCAAATGCCCATTGTCATCAGACAATGTCTTAGGTGCTAGGAGTATGGTGTAAGGGAGGAGCAGACATACATTCATTCACATCCCAAATCCCTGCCTTAGGTTGTTTTCAGTGTAATTCAGGTGTAGAAAACATATACATATGAAACCACGTGCTGAGGGCTGCAAAGGAAGCACAAGGTGGAAAAGAATCTAACCAATGCTGGCTTGGGCACAGCAGGTGATGACGCGTGAGCTGTGTCTGAGGACAGAGTGAAGGTCAGCTCAGCAAACTTGGGCAATGGCATCCCAAGGACCGAGCTTATACAGAGATCTGGAAGAGAACCTAGTTGGCACATGTGGTTACCTAGTTGGTTTGGAGATGTATGATGAAGCAACAGGGAGAAGAAGAAACAAAGGGTGTCTTAAGGACAGTGTGAATTCATTAAAAGGAGAAGGGTGGACTTGCTCATAGTTACACTTTAGAAAGATCACTTTTGAGGCTGGATAGAAAAATGACTGGAGACGGTCAAGGGTAACCAGAAAAAGTAGACATATTGCAGTCAGTAAGAGGAGAGACAACGAGATGATGAACTAAGAGAGCAAGAATGCAGACAGAGGAAGAGGGTATTGAATAGTAATATAGTAAGAGAATTAACTAACTTCATTTGGCCATAAATTGAATAAGATATGTAAAAAAAAAAAAAAAAAACAAGGAAAGGCAAGGATGGTGTTCAGGCTTCTGACTTAAACATTCACCAGGATAAGGAACACGGGAACAGGAGCAAGTTCTGATCCGCAGACCTCAGTTTTGGCAAATTGTGGCCCAGGTGTCTGTGGTGCACCCAAGTCCAAATGTCTAGTAGGCACTTGAATGTGTATGTATGGATCACAGGCAAGAATTCTGGGATGGACATAACAGTGACGCTAATGAATAGACAACTGTTTTTGAGCACTTCATATATGCCAAGAACAATTCTAGGCATTTTACATGTGTTTAAGTCTTGAATATAATTGTATTATTTCCCATGTAATTAATTACTACAATGAACTGAATCACGAGCAGGTTAAGCTTGTAAGGCCATACTGTCACTACGTGGCTCAGGTTTGTCACCTGAGATTTCACTGGAGTCCTTGGTGAGCAGTTAAGATGGAGTGGGACAAAGAAGAGAACAGGGAAAATTACGGTGTGCTCAAATGAGTGAGGGGTAAAGACCTGGAAGCGAAGGGCACAGCTAACTGTTTCTAACACAATTATCCAGGCTTTACTAGCCACTGAGGATAAAATACGATGACATTAAACTTTTTTGTTTTATTTGTTGATTCCTACATGACTGCAAAGCCACCATCAAAATCAGGAAACTGGCATTGATAAAAGACTCCCATCTGGTGATCAAACCTTATTCAGGCTAGCACAAATGTCCCAATAATGTCTTCTGTAGCAAAAGATGTCTAGTCCGTGACCACACACACTTAGTAGTGTCATTTCTCTTCAGTCTCCGTCTATCTGAAGCAATTCGTCTTTCCTTGGTGTTTCAGCACTTGCTATTTTTTGAAGGTTGTGGGCCAATTTTTTTGTAGAATGTTCCTCAGCTTGAGTTTACCTGCTGTTCCCTCATGATTTGATTCAGATTATGCACCTGGGGCAGAGATCAGTTGAAAAGACGATGGCCAGGTAGGAGTGCCTTCATCACTAACTGAATATTCCAGATGGAACTGATATGAAGACTGTGAGGGAAGAGCTCAGTTACAGGTAATCTCAGAGAAAAAAGAAGCATAGGAAGTGTAGATGAGATTCTAGGAAAATGGTAGGTGAGCAAAGGGAACTACATTGTGGATGGTGGTTAGATGATGGGGGGGCAAGGATATGAAACAAAGAGGGACTCCCTGTCTCAAGGTTTGATACACAACTTGGGCACGAACGTTTTCTCAGGGGTGATGTGAGCTGAGGCTCCAGGGAAAACCCGAGCCTCGTCCAGTGGGTCTGCCTGGGTCTCAGTTCGATCTGCAGGCCATCCCTACGGTGTTGTGAAATAGGGAAAGCTCTGGAGCCTCTGAACTTGACAGCACATGGGAACTTGGTGGGTGTATGACCAGCCAGTCACTGGCGACTAATAACATACAACCGACCTGAACCCCATTCCCAGGCCACTGTAAATCTCTTGGGGAACTATCTATGAGCCAGGGGAGTTTGGAGTCCCCGAGACGTGACTGGGTGATTAGACAGGAGTAGTAAGGTGCTTGGTCAAGTTCTTCTCCTTGAAGCTTCTTCCTTCCATTTGCAAATTAATGTTCCTTTGTTACCTCGTACCTTACCCAGACGTGGAAGCACGATATTTCTTTGGAAGCTCAATGTTTGATTTGGCTCTAGGACAACTTAGCAGATCAACAAGGGGATTAACTCTTCACTTTAACTATATGGAAGGGGCTTATTACAGAATTTCAAGTGATTTACAGAATTATTAAGAGGGTTGAAGACTCCAGTTTGAGCTTCTAGGAATAACTGCAAAACCCCATTGCAGAATAGGACCACTGAGGGAGCTTCTGCCCCTGCTTCAGTGAGAAGCTCCCTGTGGAATTAGGGTGTCACCATGACAACCAACAGGTTGTAGAACCGTGTTTCTCTGCTACATTCATCCCAGCTCCAAATTTGAATCTCATGAAAGTGCATCAACTCAGGAGACTCCACATTATATCTCAATTCCTAGTACTGAGGGAATTCTTACTTTCCAGACTCTGAAGTGCAGAAGTGCACTCAAAATAGGTTAAGCTGGGCACTGAGAGGGCCGATATCTACCACAGTGTCCTACCTATATTCTTGTGATGAAGTCCATGATTCCTTCCACCAGGGATATTGATTCCTTGACCAGTGGTTATCAGAGATTAATTGCCCCTCCCCATTCTTAAGGAATTGTTTCCTGAATTCTAATGTGCTCCAAACTGAAGTGGGGAAGGAGGAACTGAAACTTCAAATTTCTTACTCTAGCTCCACAGTTAGCATTTTATGCAAGAAAGAGGCCATGAGGAGGAAATCCATCATTACCTGTGACTCCAGTCCCTAGGTGACAGCAAATGGGTCCTGAGAGTTGAGTTGTGAGCACAAAGAACCAACTACATCCCTAATGTCTAAAAACTGACAGTCATATGTCTTAGTTCCAAGAGAATGATGTTGCCTTTGCTAGAAACATGTAAGAAATAAAAATCAAGTCACAGGCTCAGAAGTGTTACTGCATTCCTAAACTATTTCTTCTTCATGAAGTTCTGGTTTGAGTTTGAGTGTGTTTGGCGTCAAGGACAAAGGCAAAAGAGTACAAATGACGGAATCACAAGCCTGAAATATTGAGCAACATAAAAGAAAGAAACAACTGTAAAACGTGCATGCAAAGAGGTTCTAGATTATGCCTCTGGGTCTTGAAGTAGAAATTTGTAGATTTTATGTAGACGCCGGCGTTTTAGGTTATGTTTTAGGCTGTTGTCCTGGTGAGATCATAGAATGAGGCCAAGACTGGTTAGCAGTTGCAGCCTTTCCTGAAAGGTGCAGACATGCCCATCACCAACCCCCAGGGGAGAGGTGACCCTCAGAGAACATCTTGTGAGGCAGCGGTCACCTGGTGCCGGTCTGCAGGCCAAGTTCAGTCAGCGAGTGGTTCTACTCAGCCCAAACCATGCAGGGTTCACATGTTATTCCTAAACGTTGCCTTTTTTCTTTGTAATTTGCTTGATTTTTTTCACTCACTGTCCACATTTCTTGGTAGTGATATCTTAAATAAAAATCCAGTCTCCCACCTTCCCTGGATGGAAACTTCCTTGTAACGTTGGCCCACACTCCATCAGGGTAATGGAAGGGCCTGAATGGTGCAATTCTGCTTTGTTAGGAAGGACCCCACCGCTCCTTGCTGGCTCCTTGCCTAGATTAACTTCCTTAGATTTTCTAACAGGGCTTTACGGACATCTGAGCTGGTGATTTCTGCCTAAAGAAGTCAGCCAAGCAAACTCCCCCATTGGTTAGGGTCCCTCTTGTGGATGTGTCCTTGAAGGACTCCGGAGCAGGGAGAGCGCTGGCCTGGTGAAGAGCCCCGTGGACAGCACTGCAGGGCCCCAGCTGACATGCAGGACCTGCTGTGCTCAGGGTGCACGTGGCACTCAGGGGCCGAAGGCATGAACACGTGAAGCAAATGGATGATCATAAGGGAGGAAATTTGACAATGAGTTTGGTTATCACTCGGCCCATTTAAAAGGTGATTATTATTTCTTTCAAAATCTGGATTCTGTTCTTATTTGTGGCACGTTTTCTTACATTCACTGAACAAACCCTTATTACCTAGAATATATTAAGCACTGTGATAAGTGTTATGATAATACACATTTAACGTAGATATCATTGCCCCCGAGAGTTTAATCAAAAAGTCTATAAAATGGCAAAAATTACCCCTTGGTACTTTGCAGTAAATAGTAATTAAAAATAATTTACTAGAGTAATAATATTGTTTTAATTATATAATCTTATATTATTAAGACGTATAATTTCATATAATAAATTAATATAAATTTTATAGTATTTATTATAAAATTATAATTTTATATTAAGTAAAAAGTAGCATGCTGATGTAAGTGTAAAAGCTTCTAAATACTAAAAAAATGTTCAAACATCACACTGCTTTTATGGAAGAAGAGTTAACTGAATGAGCTCTTACTGGGATTGATGTGTAAAATGCACCTGAAGGGAAAGTCAAAGTGAAGCATGTCTTCTCTATGAATTCATTCCGATCATGATGCTTATATGCCCTTACATACATTGATATCAATTTAATAAGAGTAATCAATTTAATGCTCATGGTTCAGAGCATCAAGCTGCCGACCCCGGATGGGTCAAACCAATCTTGGGCAGGTCACTCAATGTCCCCAAGCCTTAGTGGTCACAGCTGTCAAAGCAGATCATACCTGCCTGTGTCACCGTGGGGATCAAATTTGATGAGAAGTGAAGGTTTTAGTGCTAGGTAGCTACGTGGTAAGCCTGGTATAAAAGTTACAAAATATTAATGAAAGCATTAATACATATTTCTAGGTCATTGGACAAATCACAGAAAGCCAGAGGAGGTGGCCCCAAAACACCTAACTAGAATTCTCCGAGGTCAAGTGGTTTTTGTTTTTCCCTGCATCATGTAAAAAATATGAACTTTAAATACAATCAAAAGGTCTGCCCATTCTTTTCATTTTTATTTTAATCTTTAAGATTGGTTTCTAAATTTAACTTTATTTCAGAATTATATAAAATATTGTGACATTTCAAAAGTCAAATCTACAAAAGAAGACATATCCCCAAAATCACACTACTACCTCTCAGTCCCCTCCTCCTAAAGGGAGCCGCCTCCCTCTTTCTTAGATAAGTGGTAACAAACTGTACACACTACTTTCCACTGACATCTCTTTTGCTTAAGAGTATACCCCAGGGATGGATCTTCCACTCTGCACAGAGATACTGTATGCATTTAGCACAGTTTATTCAACCAAACCCCTGTTGATGGATATCGGGTGATTTCTGCTTTGGCAAATATTGCTGCAGCGACTGGCCTTATGTATGAGCTAGAGGATCTTAGGTTGGAACTCTGTGATCACTTTGAACAAAGCAGAAACTTAGAGAGACCCCATAGGTCTAGGATTTGACATGCGGTAGGAAGAACTGGGGTGATGCCCACGTGACTGTCCTCCTCTGGGCAGGGAATTGGATGACTTGCTCGAGTTTTTTTACGGTTTTTCCCTTACTTTTTATTGAAGATAGACTGCATCTTTCTGCCTCAATGAGATGCCAGGAAAATTGCTTAGTAGAAAGCTGACATTAAAAACAATTTTCATGTTCCCTTATTGTACTGCCACACTCTCATGCACATTGTAAGGAGAAAAAAATTTATAAAAGCATTTTTTT
The DNA here is from genome assembly GCA_028533065.1 of Trachops cirrhosus. NCBI lineage: Eukaryota > Metazoa > Chordata > Mammalia > Chiroptera > Phyllostomidae > Trachops > Trachops cirrhosus. The sequence goes on from CM052549.1 coordinate 4,134,333, forward strand.
CTTTTCCCTCTCTTGCTTTTCTTTCTTCAAATTTTTGGTAAAAAGAAGTTTTTTTAAAAAAGTACATATTTATTGATATATAATTAACATAGCATAAAACTCACCACCCATTGAAAGTCTACAAGTAAATGAAAACATATTTTGTGCTCATGAATTGGAAGGATCAATATTGTTAAAATGTTCATTTTCCCCAAGCAATCTACAATCCAATGCTATCCTTATCAAAATTCCATAGCAACTTTTACAGAAATAGAACAAGCGATTCTAAAATGTGCATGAAACTACAAAAGACCTTAAATAGACAAAGCAATCTTGAAAAGGAAGGAAAAGGCATTATGTGCCCTGATTTCAAACTACGTTACAAAGCTATAAAATCAAAACAGACATATCAATCAGTGGAACAGAATAGGGAGCCCAAAAATAAACGTACACATGTATGGTCAGTTCGCTCACAATAAAGGAGCTAAGAATACACAATGGGGGAAGAATGGTCTCTTTAAAAAATGCTGCTGGGAAAATAGGACAGCCACATGCAAAGGAATGAAACTGGATGCAGATCTACCATATGACCCAGCAATTTCACTTTTGGATATTTATCCAAAGAAAGAAATATCAACTCAAAAGGATATCTGGACCCCCATATTCACTGCAGCATTATTTACAATAGCTATACATGGAAACAGACTATATGTCCATCAACGGACTGATGGATAAAAAAATGTGGTCACACACAAGTGTGTGCATGCACACACACACACACAGGACTATTATTTAGCCATAAATGGAAATCTCGCCACTTGAGACCACATGGATGGCTCTTGAGAGCATTATACTAATTAACATGTCAGATATAGAAAGACAAATACCATATAGTCTCACTTATACATAAAGTCTTTTAAAAAATGACCTTGTAGATACAGAGAAGAGGTCAGGGGTAACCAGAGGCAGGGAGTGGGTGGTGGGTGAAATGGGTGTGAAAAAGGTCAAAGGTACAGACTTCCAGGAACAAATACATGATGTGGGGTGTAATGTACAGTGTGGTGACTGTGGTTAGCAATATGGTGTGGTATATTTGAAGTTGCTAAGAGAGTAAGTCTTAAAAGTTACCTGAGGAAAAAAATTGTAGCTATGTATGGCGACAGAGGTTAACTAGACTTACTGTGGTGATTGTCCTATCATATACATACCAATATGAAATCATTGATTTGTACACTGAAGCAAATATAATGCTCTATGTCAATTATACCACAATAAACGAGAAAGGTAAAGTAACAGAGAATGGGCTTTTCAAGGAGCTTTAGTTTGTATCTGCAAAGGGAGAGGTGGGCTAGGAAATGACTCTGGTTCACTTGAGCGAGGGCCTGGAGGCACTGTCAGCCTGGAGAATGGGAATTTTCCCCCCAATTTTTCATTTCACTGTGACATCTCATATTTCACAACAAATTACAGAATGCTCCAAAAATGTTACCAAAGAGAGCCTTCAAAATGCCCGGAAAATGAGGTGATCAATACCCCTGCTTGGACAGTCAAAGATTCGGGAATTAACTGCTTCAATCCAAAGAGCGTGCTGCTGGCTTCCGCTGCCTTAACCATCTGCCACTGGGCTTGTGAGGAAGACTCAAATATAACTGTTATTCCCAGAAATTTTTTCAAGCCACTCAACTCTCCCAAGACCCAGTGTCTGTCTGAGGATGTCAGAGTTTACTTCGGGAGAAAATAGAAAGATTCGTGGAGACAAAACTGTAATTCATTCTAATATATAATAGAGAGGAATGTGCAGTGTTAAGGAATTTCATAAAACGGTAACAGAGCTGCCAAGGAGTTTGACAAAAACGTAGACACTTTGAACTGAATCCTGACAAACGAAACGACTTACAAAGGAACGAGATACATCACCCAGCAGCACGTTGCAAGGCATAATGAAAGGCCTGGCAAGAAAGTCACGGCACAAAATGTGTATTATGTTCGCACTCCCGTAAGAAAAAAGCCAAACGCTGTGTGTGCACTTATTTATTTGAGCAAATACCTTAGAAGATCTAAAATGTTTACTATAACCCCACAGCTCATAGGGTCACTCCTGGAAAGGGGAGGGTGGGGGGGATATTCGGACAATGAAGGGAGATTAACTGTGTTCTGTTTGCAGACAATTTGGACATTGCGGCGTTATGACTTGGCATATTCATGGCCACCCGGTGTCTGAAATACAGGCCTGTCAATCACCATGAACTCGAAGCGAAGAGCTTGCCCACACCAGCTGTGGGCTGAATCTTGCACACAAGCTGTGAATGGAGACCGTGGAGTTCTGAAACTTGGCCATGATTCATGGTGTAATTTTTCCTTAAGTCTCAGTGGCCTTGAAAAAAAGGCAGGCTCGTTGGATAGTGAGGATGTAGAGGAGAAAGGCAATGGGACTAGCAGGGCCAAGGCGCAGAGAACTTGAAGTGCTTTTGCGCATGAGGATTGTGCGCTAGCAGACAGCCGCAGGAAATGCATCCAGAAGTCCAGATCAGGGCCAGATTACGAAGACGTGTTAACTTTATTTTGTTGGAGGATATTTAATCAGGAGAGAGACACAGTCAGATTGGACTTCGGGGGAGATAAGTGCCAACAATCTGGAGGACCAGCTGGGAGAAGCAGAGCCGCTGTAGCAAAAGAACTAGTTAGAAGGCTGTTGCAATAGTGGAAAGAAGAGGAGACACGCACAAAAACCTATGGCAGGTGGGATGGCTGGGAGAAGACACATTTAATTAATGTGTAATAGATAATGAACGTAGGAAGGGGGAGGGGCGGCAAGAAGGACTCCGAGGTCCCATATCAAGATTTCAATCAGGATGTCTGGGAAAACAAGGGGTCAGGCCGACACGCATGCTAAACCTCAGAATTCCTGCCCTCAGTCTTGACCTGGGTCAGAGACGGTCTCAGAGCCTCAGGTGGGGCTGAGCCTGCCAGTGGGCACTCATTAATTGGCCCCACATTAGATGCGCTGAGTCAGATAGGTCACTGCCTTGTGTTACGAGCCAGCCCGTGTTCCCCCATCTTAGTCCTAAGGATATAATAACTTTGTCAGCTTCCTTGCAGAAGTATGTCTACAGCTCCCCTTTAGTCTGCCAGTCATATAACCCTCTTTTAAAAAGAAATAGCACATTGAACTCGACTGAACTTGTTCTCTGTAAACTAAAGCTGCCTCTTGCTAGTAACATTCTTTCCTTCAAATCACCCAAACCCATGTAATACATTCATTAGTTTTTCTAGATATTTACATTAGGACTCTAGTTTTCTAAATCTAATTTTTCCCTATTCTTAAAAAAAATCAGTAGGGTATTTGCCAAACTTCCTCCTTCTGGAACATCTCATATTCTTTGTAATTTATCAAACACCAACAACCGTATCCCCAGGCTGTCTGAGGATCGCTGGGTGTAAGCAACCTACATCTTGAACTCTATTAGGATGCAGAACTCAGATCCCCAGGAGTCCAACTTAGTATTCCGTGTTTATTCCCAGAGGCAGATACAAACTTAGCACACGTGAGGCAGAGCATTCGGAGGCTGGTGTTTCTGGAGTCGGGAGGGCTTGCTGCCCTCTGCAATGTGCAGGTACCATGAAAGACAGCAATCTACAAGCCAGGAAAGGGGTCCTCACCAGACACCAGGTTTGCCTGCACCTTGACCTTGAGCTTCCAGTTTTCAGAACTGTGAGAAATTTTTGTTGTTTCAGTGCCTCCCCCGTCTATGGTAATCTGTTATAGCAACCCAAACTGACTAAGACAATGAGCAAAAAGTTGACTGTCGATTTTTCTCCTCCCAAACCTCAGTCTAAGGCTGTCCTGGAACAAATTAAATGCCTCCACTCCCTCTTTGTCAGCAGAAGAAGCCGAAGTTGCTAAGCCCATCATCTGTTTCACGTCAGCCTTTCAAAAAAATGTATCTGACGGGGCAATGTCTATCACATCCAGAGCCCTCGCTCCAGTGACTGCGAGATGCAGCTTTATCATTGGTTTTATTGGCATGTCATTTCCAGAAAAGTTTTCCATTATTAGCATAGAGTTCAATGAACTTTGAGAAATCACACAGCTATGGAACGGCCACCCCAATCAGGACAGAGAACTCTGTCACCACCTCCCCAGTGTCCACTGCTGTCCCCTCCCAGTCAGTCACAGCCGGCCACTTGAAGCCCCCGGCAATCATGGATCACTTCCTACCCTTCTGGTTTTGCCTTTTCGAGAATTTCGTATAAACGGAATCACATACCCTGCTGTCGTTTCTGTTTGCCTTTTCACTTGGAGTTTGCAGGGTGTTGCCTGACTCGGTAGCGGTGTGTCTTCTGTGGATGCCGAGCAATACCCCCTTGCATGGCTCTCACGCCGTGTTTACCCGTGAACCGAAGTGGCCGTGGAGGTTGTTTCCGGCTCACGGCTACATCCCCGCCATTTGGTATTACAGTCCTTTCCCTGTTCCGTCTAGTGTGTGCGCTGTGTGATGTTGAACTTCAGTCTGCACTATCCTAATGACTAATAATGACGAATAGTGTTTGTGTATCATCCACATGACTTTGCGTGTGAAGAATCTGCTCAAACGTTACCTTCATTTCTAAAATCACGTGATGTGTCTTTTAGTTTTGGGCTGCAGTAATTGATTACATATTCTAGATAAAAGTCTTTTGTTATAGAAATGACTGATTAATATTTTCTTCTAGTTAGTGATTTGTCTTTTCAATTTCTTTCAGTAAGCAAAAGTTTTGATGAGGTCTGATTTGTCTTTTTTTTCCTTTTATGATTTATGCTTTTGTCTGAGTCCTATTTAAATGATCTTAGCCTAACCAAAAGTCACAAAGAATTGTACCTAGAAGGTTTCTGGTTTTAGCCGTGTGTTTAACATGATGATCCATTCTGAGCTCCTTTTGCTAGGTGGGGTGAGGGATGGGCAGGGGCTCATTTCCTGGGTGTGCTTGCCCAATGGCTCCACATAATTTGTTGACATTATCTCTTTTTCCATTAAGTTGCCTTTGTACTTCTCCTCAAAAGCAATCGAATGTATTAGCGGCTCTATTTCTGGACTTTATCCTGTTCCATTGATCTGTAATGAGGGGCTTTCAAACTGTGGTCTGGTCCCAGAGATCCTTTTAGGGATCACTGAAGTCAAAATAATTTCTAAAGTAACACTAAACAATATATCTTTTCACTTTCACTTTCATAAATTTTCAATGGCATTTTCTAGAGGCTGCATTATTTGATATTGCAACAAATTAAAAGCTGAAACAGAAATGAGAATTTACCTGACTTTTAATAAATCAAACATTAAAAAGAGCTTCAAAAATGAACAGCCTAAGTGCCCATCAGTAAATGAGTGGACCAAAAAACTGTGGTACATCTACACTATGAAATTTCGCAGCAGAAAGAAAGAAGAAACTCCTACCCTTCACAACAGCATGACTGGATCTGGAGAGCATTATACTAAGTGAAATAAGCCAGGTGGTGACAGACAAATGCCGTATGATCTCACCTACAAGTGGAACCCAATCAACAAAACAAACAAGTAAACAAAATAGAACCGGAGGCATGGAAACAAGGAACAGACTGATAGAGAGCAGAAGTGGGGGAGGGAGATCAGGGAGGAAAAAGGGGAAGGGCCTAGTCAAGGAACCTACATGAATGTCCCACGGACGTGGGGACATGGACAACAGTGTGGGGACTGACTGTGGGCATGGGGCTGGGGGTGTTGTGGGGTGGGGGGTGGGCAGGGCAGGGCAGAGCCATGGGAAAAAATTGGGATGACTGTAATTGAACAACAATAAAGTAAATAAATATAAAATGCCACTCTTCTAATTGTTGAGGGCCTTGGAAACTTACGGTTAATTTTCATCAAAAACATGTTGTTCGGTGTTGGAAAGGGGAGGGAGGAGGGGAGGAATGGGTGGGTGGGCTGGAATGGGAATAAAGGATAGAAACTGTGCTGAATAAACTAAAATAAAAATTAAAAAAAAAAACATGTTCGGTGACGAGATTGTTACAATTAAAGTGAGTACAAAGCACTTTAGGGTCTTTTCCATGTGCTGTAAACACATACACATTTTATCTGGTACCGCTTCTCTGGTGCCTGAAGAAATTCCTTCAACATTCACTGTAGTAGGTAGGTCTACTGGCAAACCATTCTCTTAACTTCTGCTTGTTTACGAAGTATCTTATTTTGCCGTCATTCTAAAACAGTATCTTGTGTCTTTTCTTTGGCAGATCTTAAGACGTTCTCATGATCACAGTTTCTATGGCACTTTGATTTTGTTGTGTCTTGGTATAGCTTTCCATGTTTTGATCGGCTTGGGGTTCCTCGGGCTCCCTTGAGATGGTTTAAGTTTTCATACTTTGGAAAAATTTTGGCCAACATTAACTTCCAATACTGTCTTCTGGCCTCTCCCCACCCCGCCTTTTCCCTTCCTGTCCAGGACTCATAGTGAATGAGTTAGACATATTGGCATTGCCTCACAGGTTGCTGACACTCAGACTTTTCTCTCTCCATGCTGCATTTTTAATAAGCCCTCCAGGCATGTTTTCAAGTTCACTGATCATTTATTCTGTGTTGTCCAGTTTGTGATTAATCCTCTCCAGTTCATTTTATTTTATTTTCATCACTTTAAATTCTACTTGGGTCTTTTCCCTATTTTTCATTTCTCTCAATTTTTTATACACTTGAGCAAATTTACAAGAGTCATAGTAACTGTTTGAGGGTTCCTTTCTGTCAATCCCATCATCTCCATCATTTATGTATCTTTTTTCTATTGGTTTTCCTCTTGGTCATGGATAATATTTTCATACCTCCTTGCCTGCCTGGTTCTTTTTTCACTGACACCAGATACTATGCATTTAAAGATAATAAGTGCTGGATTTCATTATATTCTTTTTAAAATGTTCAGTTTTGTTCTGGCCTAAAATAAAACGACTTTTCAGTTCGGTTTGATGCTTTTGTGGCTTTGAGATGTTGTTTTTTTTTTAATTCCCTGGTATATACATAACAGTTTTTCCTTTGGGATAATCTGTCTCCTCTACTGAAGCCTTACCTTTCTGGGGACTCTATCCAGTGGCTTGTGGATTATGGAGCATAGCCACTCTGGCTGGAAGAATGTGAGGTATTCCTGGTATGATTGGGCCTTCTGACTGCCAGTGTTCCCCCACTGCCCACCCTAGCCTTATAAAGTGTCACCTCATGGTCACCTACCTCAGCAAAGACTACACGGAACCCCTCTGCCAATCTTTGGAGTTCCCTCTCCTTACGGTTGTCTCCTTTCCAGCATTTGATCTTGCATGTTATAGCCATCTTGGCTTCCCAGGACTCTAATCTCCATCCTCTCAAATGAGCAAGGCCACTGGGCTTTCCTTGGTTTCCCTCCCCACGCTGTGACCTGGGTCGTGTTCTTGGCAGCCAGCTGTGAACCTCTGGGTACCACATTCATCTCCCTTCTCTCAGGGGTCAGTCTGTGGTACCTGCTGTCCAATTTGTGAAAACACTTGTTTTTATGAATTTTGTCTATCTTTCTAGTTGTTGATGGTAGAAGAACAATTCCTATAAAAGTTAATGCTACATGGGGAGAAGCAAAGAAGCTCGGAAAGGCAGTGTCTAATAGTGTCTAGTTTTCTACACTACAGAAAGGAAGGCAGACAAGAAAGAGGGTAGAAGGATTTTTGAGGACCGATCCACCATACCCATCCAGGTTTTCCCCCTACTGCAGAGAGCCTGGTTGTAACAACACACAGAGCCAGTGAGTGGCTGGAATAGGACCAGCAGTACCATCCGATTTCAGAGCCGATGGCAGAAGTAGGGCTGGGAGTGCCATCCGATTTCAGAGCCGATGCCTTCACTCACTCTTCCCCTTTCCTCCTTGATTCTAAACAGTCACACCCTCCGTGTGTGACTCAGACTCTTTTCCATTTTGGATCTACTGTTTATATGTCCAAACCCAGTCTGATAGAGCAGAGGGAAGGCACTGGGACACTAGGTAACTTGTAAAAGGAGTAACGACCACTCTTGCAGGTAAACTAGGGAGACAGTTTTTAAATCCATTGCCCTTTGTCGCCAGGTCAACCTGACACTCAGGAGAATCGAATTCCTTGTTAATGCTCAGAGCAGCCCCTCTGAACGATGCTCTCAGCATCTCCCCTCCCTTTATTTAACACTTTCTCCCCAGTCTGCTTTTGTATATAAGTGTTCTTAACTTAAAATAACCAAATAGGGGGGCCGAAACTTTTTGTATGAGAATTAATGGGAAACTGGGAGCAAAAATGCATGTAATTTAATGGCTGGCCAAAGAACTCTCCCCTAGAAAGGCTTTTTTTATAGAGCCTGTATGTAAAAGTAGCATACTGTTATTGGTCAGTATAGTTTACTCTCTCTTCAGCCAACAAATACAGCCCAATCTCTGGAATCATGACTTTATAAATCAAGTAAGGTTCTATTTAGAAACAACTCTCAAAGGCCATACTGTGCCCCCGACTCACATGCCAAACTCCCACTGAGACCTAGTCATGTGCAGATTGCGGTCACACCATGGATAACACGCTTGCTTTCATCTCCATGTGAGAAACCAGGGCGAAGGCATACGGATTTCCATCAGTCAAGTTCAAGCTCTAGGGTAATTAAATGGGGTCCGAGGTCAAACACAAAGGCTGATTTTTCACAGAATTGTTGCCATGGCTTGATCACCTCACAGGCGTGCACGCACAGCAAAGCGACAGGCACAGACTGAGACCGCTCCGATCAGGACTGACCGAAGGATGGTTGCTCAGAATCCAGCAAAAGCACTGCTGGGGAGCTGGCAACAGCAGGCTATTGGTCACCCAGAATGAATAGCCGTCCTCCATCCTCCCTCCCACCCACTCCGTTTCAAGCTGAGATGATACAGGCAAAATAATAGAGTTTAAGAAAAATGGGGGCCCATGAAATTGCTACTCTCAGACTCGCTTCCTGCAAAGGTAATTCTCTACAGAGGGTCTCGAGTAATTCCATGACTTAGAAACTTTATCCTAATTTCTCCTTGTTCGTATCCAGCAGTGTGTTATTTTCTTTTCAAGCTACAGGGATCACAATTTCCATGCCACTGCTGTTTCGAAGACAAAATCTATTCCTTGTTATTTCCAGCAGCACTTGGTAGATTGTGTCCAGCAAGTGTCCAAACAAGTCAAGTGAAGATGATCTTGCAACAATGAGGACATTTTTGTGTGTTACTCGCTAAGGGGTGGGGGTGGGGTGGTAAAGTCAAGGGTCCCCCGGCTGGGGATTTATGAAGACGGTCAGCCTCTGCCACTTGGGAAAATATCACACGGCCATAGTGTCCCGTCTTTCAGAGCCAATGTGAGAGGGGATGGCCCATTTCAGGCCATAACAACCACCAAGCGGTCACACTGGTTTCAGCCAGGTTTGCTGGAGATTAGGAGTCAGTGTTGCCTTGTCCTCATTTTTTCTGTTTAGTGCGAGAGGCTTCCCCCTGCTTCTGCTGCTTAATGCAGGCTTTATGCCAAAACCGTCTTAGGAAGTCTGTTACGCCAGATGCCACCCTCTTGCCCTTTTGCTCCATCTACAGATTCTCTTATAACCAGGAGCAAAGCCCAAGTGAGGGAGCAGCATTTCCTACCGTAAAAGGAATTAGGAATCACACTTTTGTGTTTTGGATAACACCCACGAAGAGCACAGCACTTGCTTCACGCACTATATCTTTAAGAAAAGATTGCTCGTGGGTCCTTCAGGTTAAAGGGGGAACAAATGGGAAGGTCTTCGCCATTTAAGATCTCTGCCCTCACTAGTAAAAGAAGCTGAGGCGTAAGGTGGAGTGTACTGGTTGGTTTCTTTTTGCCTTTCAGCTGACCGGTTCTAGGAGGAAAAAAAGAACACACTGTTCTCAGTAAGAGCCTTCTGTCTCCTCTAGGCTGTCGGAGCAGACGGGGAACGCAGCCCAGAGCCAGCTACCTGGTGGAACACCCCTCCAGGCCAGCGCCTCACTCACACAATGCACCGGGTGTGTGAGCTGCCACTGCAGAGAGAGGGCTGGTCACTGGTTGATTAAAGCAGGAGGAATTCCTGATAAACTGTTGGTTCCACTTTGGCTTTCCATCCTATCGTGCACTTTTCTGACTCCCAGCTTTGGAAGTTTCTGTCTGGAAGTTGGTCAACAGTCTAAGAGAAAATGTGCCAACCCAACCAGAAGGCAGGGCAGGCAGTATTTATTCTTGATTTTAGAAAATGGAAAAGGCCTGAGAGAAAGGGAGGTTCAGGGCCAAGGAGCTCCACTCCTTGTCTCAGGGAGAAGCTGTTCTCCCCGACAAGGCATTTCTGAGTGTCATGTACCTTCATGTGTACCCGTCTCCGAATGTACTTGCTGCTGCGGAAACAGACAAACAACTGAAGGCAGAAAGGAAGTTAATCAAATTTAACAGAAGCAATTACTATTACTTGGGCACTGAAAACGCTTTTTCCAACCCTTAGCCCATCTTCAGGTGCCAAAATCTCAGCCACCCATTAAAGCTCAGTGCTTCACAATTCAGTGTGAGGAGGACATTCAGACCTGGGCTCCTGTGGGCAGCCACGTTTCTTGGGCCAGCTGCCTCGAGAAAGCGCTGCCCCCATTGAGCTTCTCGGTGCCGCAGCACCAGCCTCTGTTTCTGGTAGCAGCTCTGTGAGGGCAGACCCCCCAAAACCAGAATTTACTTATAAAAGCTTGTGTATTCCTTCTTACATGTTTGAACTTCAGTCACCTTCAAAGTACTCTCCATTTGATGCAATATACCTACCGAGACTTGTTTCCATGGCTCAAAGAAAATTTGAACTCATCAATTTTGGTGCCTCAAAGGGTTCCTGACATTTGTTTGTTTATTTGTTTGCCTCTTCCACATTGGCAAAATGTTTCTCTTTGAGGACTTCTTCATCTGGGGATTAAAAAAAATTACTAGGGGAGAGATTGGGTAAATAGAGAGGGCAGGGCATGGGGTTCATGCCATTTTTGGTAAAAAACTGCTGAACACTCAGCACAGTATGGGCAGCTGCACTCATAAATCTCCCATCATGAAATGGGAGAATACGTTGACTCTTCAAAAAAATTTCCCTGGAGCTGAACACAGCCTCTCACAACAACACCAGCTGGTTCACAGATACAGATGGGTTCCTAAAACACTCACCTACTGGGAGAGGGCTGTAATCCAAGGGGCCTGTACTTCAGAAGATAATTCCAGTTTTGGGGGGCTCCCCATCTTGTACACTGAATACGGGGAGGTATCTACCAGGAAGTCCGTTCCTTCCTGACCCTTTTACACCCCTGCTTCCCAACCCTGCCTGCATTTAGAATCACTTGGGGGAGGCTTGAAAAATGCACAAACTCCCTGCCCTCCACCCCAGCATAAACCAGACTATCTTAGTGGGACAAGCCCCAGTGAGGACTCTCACCCGTGAGCGACGGGAGAACGGAGCAGGTTTACCCGACAGAAACAGAATGGGATAGAAAAGGAATTTCAATTTTTGGGCCGGAGAGAAACAAGAGAGACTCGGAGGCTGCACGGACCTCCGGGCTGTGCCTGGCCCACCAGACACTGACTTGAGGCCAAGGCTCCGAACACCTCGCTCCATCGCGAGCTGCTGTAACAATAGAGTCTTCTGCAGGAGCCGCCTGTGGACTCAGTGTGACAATGAAGGCAGACGGAAGAAAGGACAAAGGACACTGCCACTGGTTGCTAGGAATTATGCCTGGTTTATAAAAATAGCATACTGAGTCATAGGACAGTCTATTCGATTCACAAACTATTTTATCATGGAACCAACCAATCTGGCACCAAAATGGAAAGCTACGTACAAGGTTTCAATTTGACCTGTGTGGGCCATGTGACTTTAAACACCAATGAATTCTCTTTGAATTGCCTGAACACAAATTCCTTGTTTTAGACACAAAGCCCACAGATGCTCAGGTCCTACAGGGAAGAGCTAGGACAATCATGACAGCATACTCCTGTCACTGTGTCTGTCCTTTCAGAGACCCGGCTACCACACCACTCAATGAATTCGAGGTCTGAAAAATGGTTATTTCTGGAATCTAAAGAGAGATCGTGATTTTTTATGGGGGACATTGCTCTCAGCCTCCTGGCCCTCCCTTCTTCCTTTCTGCCGCCGATTCCCTGTTCGCCCAGTACATCCAGCAGTGACCTCGTGGGCTGCCCCTCTGGTTTGCCCCCTGCGATTGCCATGTGCATCCAGCGTCTTTACAATGCTCTGCAGGGCAAACATGTTTGGCTGCCCCTTCACGACATCTAGAGGTTCAGTGCCACCCCCTGGCCTCTACTACTTCAGGTCCCCATGCTCCCAGTTGCTGTGCACAGGCCAAGCTCTGTAACACTTTTTCCTACCAGCACAGCCCTACTAGCCAGGGGACAGCCACCAGTGAGTGCCTGGACGAAGTTGGTCCTCTTCTCCCTCCCCCTAGCCCGAGGGCCTTGGTGAAGGGTGGGTCCTCTGAGAACCCCCGTCGGTCTTGTGACCACCCCAGTGCACCCCCACTCACATGAACATTTTAACCCCCCACTCTGCCTCTGTTGCAGCAAGGCTGGCATTCCCATCCCTCTCAGCTCCGACAGTAGCTCTCTTCACGTTTCTAGGAGATGCCCAAGAAATGAGCTTGCACCACATTCTGAGGTCCCTGTCAGGGTACTGCACGTCACATCCCAAGAGAATTTCCTCGGGTCAATACATTCTCCCTTATTCAGTCTTCATCGTGGTCCTCTTGGTCTAGTTCCCTTCAGATCCATCTCCAAGTGCTCCTCCTACTGCATGCTGGCGAATTCTGGCAGCTCCCAATTTGTGGCACCGCTCCACTCTCCCCTCACCAGGCCCAGTGTGTCCCTGGCTGAGTTAAGCTGCAACTTAATCTTAGTTATTGATCTGGGGGCCAGAAGTGGAAGGAGGAGGCGATCCCGAGGGGGGCTTCTCATAGCTGTGAGGGATGGAGCATCTTTTCCTAAGGGGATGGGTTTGCTTTTAGCTTTCGTATTGTAGGAGATATAAACAGGCCTGTCAGTTCAACCGAAGAAACCTTCTGGATTACATACTTAGTTTTGTTTGCTCACTGTCCTCCACTTTCCATTAATCTTTTGTAAGCAATCAGTGAAACATACCAACCAACCAGTTCCACTGCCTTTGGGAACATTGCTCTCCCCACACATGTTCAAAGCCTGAATCACTGCACCTTCAAGCCTCCTCCGCTGAAACATTCTTGCACATCAAAGCAGGGAATGCTTTGGCAGTTGGTCCCTCATCTTAGACCAGGGACGATCCCACCTCCCACCCCATCTCCCTGCCTCCTTTCCCTCCTCTGTGCCAGGAGCGTGCCCCAGAAGGAGATGCTGAGACTCACGAACGCAAAAGGATAACATTCTGAAAGGGAGGGAGAGGAAGCAAGACTGGGCGAGAACAGCACCAAACCACAGGGCAGATCTCCAGTCGCCATTCTGTATCAGAAGTGCTTCTTTCAGGTGGAAATGGCTGGACCGTTCATCACAGTCCCGGTGCGTCATCGGCTGGGTCCGCTGCCCCACAAAAGGTGTGAGTTCAAAAGGGAAGCGGATTGGCAGGCAGTTAACAGCTACCCGCCTGTCTCCAGCAGGGCGACTTAGAGGGGCACACCTGTGTTTGGCTGCTCGGCTTCCCTTCACTTCCCTTGGCACAGGTAATCCCACCTGCACGCAGGCCTTGTGGCTCTTAGTGGCCAAGCCCAACCTGCTTGTACCTGAGGGCTCTCGGCATTGCGGTGACACCTGGTGTCGCCGTAAACACTGGGGTGGCTTTCAGCTTTTGCTTCCTAGTCTCTGTTTCTATGTGGGGATTCAGGAGGACCCCCCAAATTGGGCTGCCACCAATGCCACCTTCCCAGAATCAGCTAGGGGGGGTTGACATTTTAAATCTACGTTTTTAAAGGAAAGTGTGGAGGACTCAATGAGGAGTTCAGTATCTGCATTATCATTTCCACTGAACCAAGCAGCTGAAGGACTGCCATCAGGAAAGGGGGCACTTAACATGGAAGATCAAATTGCCAACTTACCATATAGATCTTTATTTATTTATTTATTTATTTATTTTTTAAGAATTTATTTATTTTTAGAGAGAGGAAGGGAAGGAGAAGGAGAGAGAGAGAAACATCAATGTGTGGTTGCCTCTCATGTGGTCCCCACTGGGGACCTGGCCTGCAACCCAGGCATGGGCCCTGACTGGGAATCGAACCTGCGATGCTTTGGTTCACAGCCCGCGCTCAATCCACCGAGCTACGCCAGCCAGGACTATATAGATCTTTTTTTAAACCAAGAAACTGATATGTCTGAAACAGATTCAAAAATAATGAAGTGACCTTGTACCTTCTTTCTACCTGTCACATTCCGCCACTAACAACATAAAGTCTGAAAGACATAAATTACACAGAAATGGGAGATTAGCGTGAAGGATAAATACAGTGGTAAAAAAAAAATCTAAATTTGCACAAATGTTCTTTTGGAAACGGAAGAGAGTCTGTGCTTGTTACTTCACGCACACTGATTTACCTAGCCATAATTAAAGGCTCCAGCCAATTAGAGTCGGACTAACGCGGAGACGGCTCGCCGCGAAAAGAACAGACGGAGAAGAGCGATTCTCTGGAGTGCGGAAGCCGAAGGCTCCGTAGGGCTCTGTTTTAGATCTTAGACTCCGCGAAAATAATGAATTTCAGGGCTTCCGTGGTACGAATTTCTTCCATTTTAGAGTATTTTCATCCGTTTAAGAGTTTTTTCCTCGTGAGTCTGACATATGCAACGAGATGTTTGGCCTGCGTGGGTTCCCAGCGAGACAGCCTCGAAGGACCTGCTCTGCCTTTCCCCGGAGGGGTGGGGGGCGTGCTCTCAGTAACCAGCCTTCCCATCCCGCTGGGAGCCAGCATGGTGCAGGGCGAGCCTGTGGGGTTTATGCAAGACTGAGCAGACCTGGGTTCAAACACCAGCTCCGCTTCAATGAAGACAGACATTGGGCAATCGGCTTAAATGCTGAGCCTCAGTTTCCCCTTCTGCAAAATGAGGATTACACACATCACCTTTCAGAGGGATTAAAGTCATTAGAGATAAGTATTTAATCACCTGACCGGTAAAAGAAGTTCAATAGCTGCTTGTTAATTTGAATCATTTTAGCTCCTATTAGTTTGGGATAGTATATACAGGACCGGAAATTATTTCCCTCAGCAGTCAAACCAGTGGGCTCGCGCAGCCTTGTAGACGCAGGCCTCTGTGGGGAGGAGGCAAAGGGGGAGCAGAGCCAGAAGGGGGCCTGAATGCCGGAAACTTCCACTGGGCACAAAGAGATCCCCAAAACAGCATAAAGCAAAAACACCAAGGTCGTTCACCCACATGTTCTCTAAAACATTTGAAGAGCAGACCTAGGAGTCTATATAACGGAGGGAAAAAGCAACAGCAGCAAAAATATCTGTGTCTTTTGTTTTTCGTTTTAATGAAGTCCTAACAGTTTTATCTGAATGAAACTGACACCCAGAATAGAGATGTTTGTCCTTAATGTTAGTTCCCACCAAAATATTCAGACCTGTCATCACTGAAGTTTTGGTTTTCAGGGTTTTTTTAAGTAGTAATTAAACCTCACGATTAAGGAAGAAATTCATATCTACAATCATAAGGGTACACCAATTCAAAAATATTTTATAGAAGCTCAGCTCATTTCTTTGCTGCTGCTACTTTTATATGTGTGTGATACTGTAAAAAAAAAAAAAGAAAGCAACAGAATAGTGTTTATCCTGAAAAGTATAAATGTCAAAGTCATATCTGCAAAAAGAGCTTTGAACTTTGCATTGAAGGCCAGCTGCCAAATGAAAATAACATCCACAAAGAAATATCTGACAATTTCTTTGACTATAAATATGAACGTAAAGGCTCATCGATGTTCGTGTAAGACATTACTATATGCTTGTGCATATGACATGATAGTAAAAACAAATCTCTTTTTAAGAGTTTGAGATAAACTGTAAATTTTTATTTTTTAATTTTACTCAATAAATGAGGAAGACATAGACGGCCCACCAACACCGTGGAAGAATTAGGGAATCTAACAATGAAGCAGATGGCTTGGGAGGCAATAAGCTCGTCCACAGTGAAAGGCTTATCGCAAAGCTCAGTGTTCATCTGTTAGGGGACTGTGAGGAATTGAAACATTTGAACAGAGATGTCAAACTGGCGTCCAGCCCTAATTGATCGGGAGGAACTGCCCAGACCTTGCTACACAGAATAGTTCGGAAGCTACACCTCAGTTCACTAAGGAAGAATGCCATGGTCTCTCAGCCACATCTGCCCGAGCCACCGGACAGGCCCATGCTGGTTACTCACCAGAATTGCTCTTGCCACCATATCCCACGCACAAGGGCCGTGAGTTACCCCCGCCTAGCAGCTGATCTCGGTAACAACAGTCAATGTCAATGATGGCATCAATAAATGATCTTAATAAATTAATACATAGCATCGACCAGGTGTTCTAAGCATTTTACACTGTATTAGCTAGTTTACTCTTCTCAACAGCTCTCTGGAACCTGTGCTGTTCTTACCCCTCCCTTATGCACAGAACAAACAGAGGGAAAGAGATGTTGAATAAACTCCCAAGTGAACAGTACATGCTAACGGTAACATATGAATACCATTCTGCCTGGAACCAAGACCCAGAAACTACTTTCCCTGCTTCGCTCTTGGGAAACAATGGCCAAGAATGCAGGGAACACACCCAGTGCTCGGCCTAGAGCCGCATTTGCTGTTTTCCTGGCCTTGGCCTGCAATACTTCTAACCAGACCCTTGACTTTCAAACACTTCATCTGTGTTCTAGAACAGCTACCCAAGTCCCTGTCCTGTTCCATGTCCCTGAGTCCCTTAGTAAGCTGTGGGATATCCTAGGATCCTCTCCCTGGGCTCACCTTCTTCTTGCTAGGTGCAGCCTGGACTAAACTCCCGACCCCCACCCTGTGCCTGTGGATGCTGCTGCTAGAGCTGTGTCCTTGCTGCTGGCACTTCCCCAATGGGCCGCACACCCCGCCCCATCCCCAGACCACCTAGCCCACAGGGATAGCTCAGTGCCCTGGGCTATGATCGGAGGTGTAATTAGACCACCTCTGTGGACACTTGCAAGTCTAAGATTCTACCTGGGGCCTCAATACTCATGAGGCGTGATTTTTAAAAATGTTTTTACAGAAAGAGAAAGGATTTTTTCTTGCAGCCCTAGGTTGTACTGAGTGCAGGCAAGGGTACCAAAGGAACAGATGCCCGCAGTTCAAACAGCACAGGGAGCCCTTCACCCCTCTCCCCTGGGCTGGGACAGGCCAGGTAGGGTGACAGGGGAGAGGGGCAGCTTCAGCCCAGGCCTGCCCGGCTGGAGCGAGGAGGCAACCTCTTGGCATCGGCCTGGTGCGCACTGGGTAGGAAGGTTGTTAGAATCCTCGTCCTGACATTTCTGTACCTTCTCTGACCATCTCCTTGTACCTCCCTTCACTGAGTGGTTTCCAAGAGACTGTGAGATCAGGATTATCCTGCTGTGTCACCCTTCTGCCTTGATGGAGCCCCCCACCCCGTTCTTGGCCCCACACGAAGGCGATCCTCAACCTTCCGTCCTTAACCTTCTTCTGTGTCTCTGTGGCAGCCCTTGCTGATCTCACTGCCTCCTGGGTGCTGGGCCAGCGGACGCCCCGCAGCAGGCGGCCCCCAAGCTCAGCCCACTACCTTGAGCCTCTCCCTTCAGCCTCCCACCTGCACCCCTAACCGCCTCTTGTCAATGTCACAATGACCTGCCCACAGCACAAACTCAGCACGTCGTAAATCTAACTCATCTACTCATAAAAAAAACCTACATGGCATTCTAATTCTGCCCTCTAAACTGGGATGAAATTTTGAAGTTACTTTACCTTTGACTGCCTCTTTTCATGGTATGTAAAAACCTGTTTCTAAATCCCATAAATTCCGTCTCCTCACTGCTTGGCTCTGCCTAGCTCCCCCACCCGTCTTCCCACTGTCCGCATCCAAACCCGCCAAGCACATGGCTGTGACATGTCTCTCTTTGTCACGGCACCCGCAACAATGCCGATCATAAACACGGGATGAGCATCGCTATACAATGAGTGGCTTCCTTATCTTTCTCGACTCTCAGAACTTCTGGGGGTAGGCACTAAAAGTCATCACTTTTACGGTCAAAAGGGAGACAGGTATTCCAGGAAACTGAATCTTGCCCAAGGAAACAGCACATGAAGAACAGAGTATGGGTGTACATCGAGCCCTATCAGATGTCCGTACCTGCTGTACCTGTGAGTGGAATCTTCTGCCTGGAATGGAAGCCACCGAGTCTCCTCTGCTTGCCTTCCTCGCCTGGCACTCATCCCTGCCCCCCCCCCCCCATCAGCAAAGCCCCAACAGGCTTTCCCAGTCTTGCCCCTCCCTATTCTCCTCTGAGAGCCTGCAATTTAGCCCACCTTTATCCTCAGCATTCCCAACCCTCCCCATGCACTGTAGCCGAGAAGCTCTGTGTACGCTCTCCCCAAATGCAAGGCTCCTACTCAGAGCCTACCCATCCTTCAGGACCAGTCTCAAAAGCTCCCTCCTCTGGAAAACCCTTCCTGGTCCTCCAGGCTAAGGAAAATCTCTCCCTGCCCTGACCCTGTGCAACATCATATTACAATCCTTGAGAAATGTCTTACTTTGTGCTTTCTATTATTTTATTTCTGCCCTTCTCTTATCCTTCAATTAGAACATAAAGTCCTTGAGGGTCACGAACTGCTCCTGACCTCCCTGGGTGGCACTGGAGGACTCAACCTCCCCCTGGAATTGTATGCTGGATGACAAGTGCAAGTCCCGGCCCACTGAGTTCGATCTGGGAACTGCAGGGTGCTGAGGCACATGGACAGTGTGGCTGGTTCCCGACTCCGTTTTAGACTTTTCTGTAAAGCAATTCTCTGTTCTCTTTTAAATCTCCATTGAAATTCTACTATTTTTCAGCATTCCTCCCTGGCCCCAGGAGACCCTTTCTCAATGAATAAAGTCACTCCAGTCACAGAGTAAGGATGGCACTTTTATTTCAAAGTACTAATGTCTCCTAACATAAAGCCCCAAATCACCTCACACTTCCTTCCTGACATTTCATGTCACGCTCCTTTCCAATGCAAATAATAAATCAAAGGAAAACCATTTTTAAGCTGTTCATCTTCTAGAACGTTCTCACTTTGATGAAAAAAAGACATTATAATTTTTTTTACTAGTCATTTTCTTCTCGTAAGCCAGAGTTCCCACTGAATTCTACTGAATATAGTTCAGTTACGTCTTTTTGCAACTTAATATCATTTATAATCTCTATAAATAATTCTGAATTAAGTATGCAAAGCATATCAAAGTATCTTTCATCTGTTTCTCACATAATGTTAAAATGTTTTTCTAAACAGTGCAGGGAGTCTTTTCTGTGAGCGATGCTCTGCTGCCACATAAACATGGAGTTTGAAGAGAGTCCCTGGTCCTTGGATAAGTAGGAACACGCAGATCACCCCACAGGCGGCATTTTTATGTACACCTATCGTGGTAAATTCAGACTGTGTGTTCAACAGGTTACCCTTCTCTCCGTCTGCAGCTACTTAATGGACGGATGGGCCATTAGGCTAGGCGCTCTTATTACCAACATCCAATAGGAAAAGGGTTTTTAGGTTGATATTGACTTGTTAGTAAATAAACAAGATGGTCAAATGAACATTATACAATTTTTCTCTTTAGAAATTCCTTTGGTGTATTACTCTCCTTTCATAAAAGTGACTTTTCCTGAAGTATTGAATTATATATTTTCATTTCCTAATGCTATTGAATTTATGAATATGATTCATCATTCCTAATCAATGAAATTGTGTTGTAGTTTGGCTAAACAGCAACTAAAGTTTAATTAAGTTTTCAGTCTCTGTGAAGGAAAAACCATCATTCTATAAGGAAAAGAAAATTGATCACTTGGAAGATTTTAGGAGATTAAAACTTAGGCAACAATTTGACTGGGTATTATTTCTTTGATAAGCTGTTCCAACCCATCAATGTAAGAGCATTCTATCTTTCAGTGCCAGGGTTGTGCTAATATGAGAAGGCAGGGGTGGGGGGGTGGGGAGCGATTACCTGACTTGCCTCGGTCTCCTAAACTATGAATTGGCAAGAAAACTGGTTTCCCTGGTCTGTTCTGAGAACCCTGAATGATGCATCAGAACGCTTTGTAACATACAGAGTTCTATAAAATTATCAACAACGCCGTCTATGTCAACCATCCTGCAGAAATGGAAGTTCATTATAGTTAGATTTATATACATCAGTTTGTTTTTTAATTGCTGCCTCCAAAGAGATCTTTACCTGTTCATACAGAATGAAGAAATACATAGTTTTTCATGGAACTTTGCCTAATATGTACTAGCAACTTAATTATTAAAATTTTGAAGAGCAAATTTCATCAAATGTAGATGTCAAGCTACGTAGTAGAGAAATAATTTGCACTATCTGGACAGGTAAATCAAAAGTCACAGGGTCAGTGGTCCGCAGCACAGGCCCTAGTCCGACCCAGGTTCAAATCCTCACTTAAGCACTTACAAGTAATCTGAGCAACTATATAATTTCATACTTATACTATTTATTAATAGGGCAGTGGTATTTTAGCTTTATACCACAGTGTTAAAAATAAATCCTTTCCTAAGGTTTTGGTTTCTTCACAGCTTAATGGAAAGTAGTTCATCTTAGTAAATATTACTTCTGTTTTCCTGGTAGGTTTGTAACATATAGCAAAACTTGCAAGGCGTGAAATGACTACGGCTTCTTTGGCAAGGAAAAAACTTCCTTTTTGATCAAGAATAACACTTTGGGAGCAGAGCCTTCCAACCAGGTCATCCAGATCAATGCTTTCCTTGCTATAGTCAATATCACAACGACGTCATAATCATGTCCAATAGGAATAGAAAATAAAGTGCTACTAATCAGAGGAACTGTAGCCCTGGGGTGTGTACACACACAGTTTGTGGCGGTAAAAAAAAGAAGCAACTTCCAGATACTCTTTGGTTCTAGCTGATTCACTGGGGGACATAATGAGACTTTACGACTTGGTGGATGCTCTACCTTGGTAGGTGGTCTAATGAAGGGTCCAGCTTCCTGTCAGTGGGTGTGCTTCCTGTAAATCTCTCTGTGTGCAAACAGCAGGATTATGTTGAGGTCCATTCTAAATACCACTGAAGTCCCACCTCGTGGGCACGAAGCTGGAAATAAAGGGAAAGTGTGTGATAAAGTGTCTGCATATTAATTTTAAACACTAGACCCAATCTTTATTGAATTGCTTTGTGGGGTCCATGAACTTGGATCCCAGAGCCCGAAGGGTGAAGGACATCTGACAGACTGACAGAAGCCTTGACGTCTAATTGCAGTCTGCCTGGCCTAGTGGGATGTGGGATGGCGACTGTCACACTTCGTTTACATGGAGACTAAGATGCAAACTCCAGATAATATCAGACAGATATTATCAATTAAAATTTCCATGAGCAGGTTAAACATGTCACACACAACCAAATAAATAATCGACACCAGTATATAACTGAGAATACTGCCCAGAACACAGCACAGAGAAATAAACAGATTATAATTTGAAATACAGATTAAAAGACACAAAAGACAAAATAAAGCCTAATACCAAGCTAAATAGGAGACACCAAAGGAGAAACTAGAGAAAAGGGAGGATATTACTGGAAGCAACAACGACGAGAATTTCTGAGTTGATGGACAATATATGTTCTCCAACTCAGGAGGCTCACTAGATCCCAAGGAAAATAAATAAAAGTAAATTCACGACATGATTGTAGTAAAACTTCAGGGGACCTAAAAGCAGCCGAAGTGAAAGGATAAATCATTTAAAAGAAATAACAATTAACTGACAGCAGACTTAACAATGACAAGGGAAGAGAACAGAGGATAAAAGCACCTGTAATGTCCTAAAAGACAACTCACAACACTAGAGTTTTGTATACAGGAGACTGAAGAGTGTATTTCTGAAAAAAAAAAAAACAAAAAAAAAAAACAAAAAAACAACTGAACACAGAGCCAAAGAGTAGAATGAAAGAAGTGAAGGAATGGAGGGCATTGTAAGTAAATCTAAATACAAGTATAATAAGAACTAGGTTGAATCCTTTCAGGAAATACATATGATTCAACCTAACAATAGCGACTAACTTGGAGGGGGTTAAAAATCAAATGGATGGATATGTCTATTTGCTTAAACTCATCCAGTTGTGCACTTAATGTGTCTGCATTTTATGATATATAAATTGTAGCCCAGAAGTTGATTTTTAATACCCATATGTAGGGAACCGCTTCACAGGGCGTGGAAATGTAGCCCAGCACCCACGTGGAAAACCAGTGGGGAGCGAGTCGGCATGCAGGACCACGCCCGTGAAGAAGTTCTCCGGTGGGAAATCAGGCCTGCATTATACCTAGGCTGCTTTGTGACTTGCTCTTGCTAAAACTCTCTCACCCTAAGTTCAGGCCGCAAGCCCTTGCTGCATATCTTTAAAGTAACTTCCTGAAGTCTGTGCAAATTCTCCCAAGGACTGAAGTGTAACCAGACCTGTCACTCTTATCGTTCCCTTGCATTTGCAACATTTTTTCCTTGTTAATCTGTAAGAAGTAATCAGTAACATCCCTTCCGTTGCTATCTGTAAAAAGTAATTACCTAAAGCAAACCTAAGTAAAATGAATGAAAACCTTCTTTGATGTATGCTATTAGAAAGCCAATAAAAGCCTGTCAAGGCAAGGGTCAGGGCACTCTCCTCTTGAGAGATTGTATCAAGATGAGAACACCCACTGAACATTAAAGGAAATACTAAAAGAATGAAAACAAAATGTAAGCCCTAAGGTAGGGGGACAGGGTGTTCCTCATCCTTCCTTCGTGTGACTTTAAAAATATAACATAGGCATAGAAACCAGGCAGCAGCACCGGTAATGAGGGGTCTTCTAGATAATCCAGAAAGCTTTTATTAGAAGTAGATTCAAATGAAAACAAAAATTAAACAACAGAAAACAAGAGGCCAGGCAGACTCTCCAGGATATACCTTCAGGTCAGAACTTGAGGGATATTTTTCAAGACAATGAAATAGTCTCTCCAAGAGGTTAGCCATTTCATGGAACACAGAAAATAATGGGATGCGAGAGGACCGGAATGGGGCGTGGCGCAGGTGCGGCTGCTGACCGCTTCTGAAGTCGGACTTAGGGGAATGCACGGGGTCCTGCGGACAAAATGAGCCGCAGATTGCAGCTCACAGATGAATGATTACAAGACCTCAGAGGAGTGGGAAACCTTTGTACGTTTCTAGGTCAGGCACTTTCACAGATGAAGACACTGGGGCCTAGGGAAGCTACTGTTCCTGCGACGTTTGCATTCCTGGACAATGAACTGCTACCACATAATTACATTTTTCACACCAGAGACAAAGATTTATGAAGAACCTTGGAAAATGCCTTTAAAAATATGCAATTCAGGACAATTATTTCAGTTAAGGTAGCTAATTGGGTACTTAAAGTAGTTAGTGTGTTTGCATGCTTAATTAACTATAATTTATTTAAAAGTACTCTAATATCAAATTACTGTGGGATGCATTGGAGGCTAAATTATTCTTTTAGAAAGTTTTATTTCTGTCCATTTCTTTTGCAGTACAAAGTAAAGCTAAAATTTTATTCCATTAAAGGAACATCATCAAGTGGAACTAAAAATACAAATTGAAAGAAAATGAGTAGGAATAAAATGTTGACACTAAATACAAGCACATCATTAATGACCCTTTCAAGAATTATAAGAGAAACAGTTTAATTCAAATAAAGATAATGCACAAATAAAATAAGAGCAGTGGAGTATGGTAGAAAGTGTCACAAACTAAGTTTGACTACTTGGAATTGAATAGCACTTCATCACTGACAAGTCCTTCATGTCTCCTGACTTCAGTATCCTCATCTGAACAATGGGTGTGTGTGGTTGCCTTCAAATGCTAATAGACCAGATTTAATTAAGTGAAAGCACTTTTGGTTTTGGCCAGTTTAGTTGTCTGACAGATCTGGATCTTCATGACAGCCTGTGCATCCCTCCTCGGTTCACGGCAGCAAGTGCTTCCGCTAAACGCCTGAAATCTCCAACCCGGAGCTACAGGAAACAATCGCAAGAACCGAGTAGCAGCAATTGACAGGTGTGTATTTGAATGTATTCACCTTGCCAGGTTAGGAGGCAGGGAGAGCAAGTCCCTAAAGGGGTTCCTTGTACATGGTGGATATGGCTCCAAGCCCAGGTCCTTCTAGTACCTCTGGAATCCTTTCCCTTCTCCCCATCCTTATGGGCTGTGACTCAAGTCTGTCCTCATTCATTCTCACCTGGAGGCAAGAGCCTCCTACTTGCCCTAGCCCTCTCACCTGCCCATTGCCTACAAAGCTAGAAGGATCAAGAGCGTATGAGATTGTGTTGAAAATCTTCCTTGGCTGCCCAATGCTTTTAAATAAAGTCCCCTATCTTCACAGTGGCATCCAAGGTCCTCGAAGACCTGAACCTTGCCCACTCCTCCAGAGTCACTGAATCACTCCCATTGCAATAACTCATCACTCCATCCATCCCAAGCTGTTTTATTGTTGGAGTCCAGAAACCTGCACTCAATGTTCCCTCTGATCGCCTGGCAGGCCCTGTAATTTCCACCCTGCACATTCCTTTTCTGCTTGGCTCACTTCTAGCCTTCCAAATTTCCTGTTATTTGGTTAAGATGCCCAGACACTGTGTTGACAATTATTGGAGCCTATCACGCTGCACTGTAATCATTTACTTTCTGAAAGATTTTCTCCATCGGACTGTAAACTCTCTGAAGACATGAACAATGTTTTAATCATCTGGGCGCCCCATGACTCCTGCAAGATTTCCTGAGAGTGGAAAGTCTATAATATGTTGTGACTGAATAAATACCTGCTTCTGTATTTTATCATGAGATGAAATAATCTCTCCAAATGCAGAATCCTTCAGGAAGGGTTTTAGAATATTCAGGTTTAAATCTTTATACCTTCCCTGCAACTTTGAAGCTTCCGAATTATATACTTATGAATAACGGGTCCACCTGAGCTAGAGAAATTTTTAAAAATCTAACATTTGAACAATGAGCACATTTTCTGCAAATAAAGCTTTTCGTGAAAATCCAATGATATTTCCTGAAAATTGTTTGACAGTAAAATTGTTGAAAATTTGTCAATAACCATTATTATTCAATTAATATATAGCCTTTACTTACAGCGCTGTATTTCTTGTTTTTTATTATAAAACATAACAATACCTATAAAGAGGTCTTCAAACTATTGTTTAGTGAAAAGAAAAGCTAGTTGTGAATACCAGGAGGAGAACAGTACCCGAGATTCTGAGAAAAGAGTCGGAGCAGATATGATCTAAGACATCAATTGTTCTGTTCATTGTTATTGTGGACCCTGAGTCACACATTTCCAGGACCCGTTTTACTCTCCAGGAATGTTAGCTGTCAATGTTGTATTAACAGTGACCACTTACTATGCCTCTAACAGTACTTTAAACATCTTACACATAAACTCATTTATTCCTGGTGACACCTTATAGGGCAAGTAAAAATATTGTCTCCATTTTAATATGAGGAGACTGAGGTACATAAGGGTTATGTGCTAAAATTCACACAGCTAGTAAGCAGCAGGCCAGTAGCAGACTTAGCACAGTCTGCCTTCGGGTGGTCTCCCTCATGCCCCCCCTAACCTTTAACAGGTAAGAAGAATATCCACCTCGTGGAATTGCTGCCAGAATTAATGGCGGTAGTAGAATGCATTACTGGCCCTAATTCTTCAGCTCTCCCTACGATGTTTCAATTCCTTCCTCTAACAGAGGAAATTATTTCTTCTCCCAGTGATTTGCTTGGGTTCAGCCATATGGCCTGCATAGGCCCACAGCGTCGAGAGGAGGTGACGTGCTCGTACGCTGCTGTGGCCAGGGAAGCTCATGCCTACGCCGCCCCTGGTCCCAGGAGAAAGAGGAGACATGGTGACATGCAGCTGTCCAGGTGGACCAGTCTAGATCAGCCAAGCCCAGCCTCCCCACAGATGTATGAGCTAAATAAGTGCTCATTTATTTTATGTTTTTAATTTATTTTTTAATCATTATTCAAGTACAGTTTCTATCCTTTACTCCCATTCCAGCCCACCCACCTATCCCTCCCCTTTTCCCTCCCATTTCCAACCCGCCTAGTTTTTGTCCATGTGTCCTCTATATTTGTTCCTGTAAACCCTTCCCATTCTCCCCTGAAGGTCCCCTGAAATTCTCTCCAGCAGCACAATTTACAATAGCTAAGTGCTGGAAACAACCTAGGTGCCCATCAGTAAATGAATGCATCAAAAAACTATGGTACATTTACACAATGGAATTCTATGCAGCCGAAAGAAAGAAGGAGCTCCTACCCTTTGCAACACCATGGATGGAGCTGGAAAGCATTATGCTAAGTGAAATAAGCCAGGCAGTGAAAGACAAATACCATATGATCTCACCTTTAACAGGAACCTAAACAACAAAGAAACAAGCAAAATATAGCCAAAGACATTGAAATGGAGGGAATAAGTGCTAATTTTTAAAACTTGTTTGAGATCAGCATTGCATGAGGCACAACGTACACTACAACACCTATGTAAGTATTTGGTCCCAGTATTTGGACTGTGGACGCTTTCCGTAGAGGTTGGGTGTTATTATACTCTGCTGTCTCTTATCTCCATGGCTCTGTTCTGAACAAATAATCCCATGTAAATACGCCATGAAAGGTCAGTAGTTGGAGAGGTCAAGCACAGGAGAAATAAAATTGCTTCCTTGAGCTCAAGCAGAATGTCTTCAGAGGGCACTGTGATAGGTGGACTGGATTGTGCATTAGGTCCTTAGCTGTAAGTTTAAAGGGAAGATGACATTTTAATATGGAAAGGATCGTATATAAATGGGATACCGGGATATGAAATTCCGTGAGGCTCACTCTCACACTCCGAGTATAAAAAGAAGAAAGAGTAAGAGGAAGCTTGAGCTGAAAGGGCTATTTATCAGTTTCGGTTTTCCCTGCAATGTTCCCAGCACACCCGCCTCAGAACTGCCTGTGGCACTTGATTTAAAATGGGGATTCCCAGATGCGATCCCATGGCTGGAGAATTGGAATCTCTGCAGGCCTGTGAATTTTTCCTTTGGAATCCCAAACACCACAAGGGGTCTGTTGAGGTGTTGGGTTTGAGAATCACTCACCTACCAATGTCCTAAGGTAAGGACTCTTGTGGGTGAGCGGTAAGTTTGCAGAAAGATGTCAGCGACTAGCGCTAGAACTTTCCAAAGAGCCCAAACCAGAAATCATTGCATGTTTTTTCTGGTAGGTCTTCTTTCCATGGGAATTTGAGGTTTGGAAAGAAATAACTATGAACTCTCAGACTTTTTAACTTAGATAGGTCACGGTCTTTGGGGAAACATATTCCCTTCTCTCTTTACAGACTACCAGTAATATCAAACCTCTGCTATTTTAGAGGGAAAAGACCCATCTCCTCAATACAAAAACTTTCCCTTTCCCTGACCAGATGGTTTCTCATTCCAGTGGGGTGGAGAGAGGAGAAAGGCTAGGGAGTGTTATCTTGTAACAACAAATGGAATTGCAAAACTGGATCTGGGTTCTGTTACTAGAAGTGGTATAGCTTTCCCTTTAAACCTATCCCAGATTTCTAATCCTACGTCTCCCAAGCTCTTCTCCTGAAATCCAGTGCTATAACTCCAACTAATACACCCCAAAGTAGACACATTAGATAATGCAGGAGGAGAAAGGGGAGAGCCATCTGTATGAACAATCCTTCTTCCCCCCACCATCAGAGTGGGCGCATTAGTCATCAGAGAGATGCAAATTAAAACTGTCAGAATGTAAAAAAAAACTCACCGGAATGGCTAATTATGCTATTGTGAGGCATCTGTGGAGCAAAAGAAACCCACCACTACTTATAGCAACGGAAAATGGTGCATTCCTGTTGGGAAGTTGTTTGACAGTTTCTTACAGAGTCGAGCGTGCACTTACTCTGACCCAGCAATCACACTTCTGGGTGTTTGCCGGGGCAGAATGAAAATACAGACACTTAGAGACTCGCAGAAGAATGTTCAGGTGGCTCAACCCAGGACTGACCCACATGTCCATCAACAGAATAATTTTAAAAAATAAACCTGTTCTATTCATATAAGCTACTGCTCAGCAATAATAATGAACAGAATTGAGATACACAAAACAGCATGGATAAATCTCAAAAATGACATGTTGAGCAAAGAAAGTTGGATACAATTCACTGTACAGCGATGGTTCCACTTATATGCAGTTCGAGAATAGACAAAACACGTCCATAGTGATAGAAATAAGAAAAACACGTGCCTCTTCAAAGCGGGAGATCTATCAGGAAGGGATGTACTTCTGGGTGGGTGAACACATTCCCTATCATGATAGGGTGTTGGTTACATGGATACGGACTTCTATGAAAACTCATTGAAGTTCTCATTGAAGATATATGCATTTCACCGCAGGCGGAGTTTACCTCCAAAGTACCATGTTAAAAATTACTGGCAGAGATTGTTTTCTTTGTTTTTGCAAAATACGCAAGAGTAGGAAGAAACTCTTCTTCGAATTTCATTGAGAAGGCAATTTTTCAGACCATCATCTTGCATGTGCTCGGGACTCATACATTTTATTTCCATGTCTGTGTCAGGCCCTTTCTTCTCACTTATTTGGGACAGATAATGTTTACCAACCTGGAGTCATTTCTCTTCTTTGTCCTTGAAAGCTCCTACATTTAACCGCTAGTTTCTAAGTTCGCCAGGGTCCATTAGAGACAGATTGAAGAAGCTGAAAAGGGATAAAGCACCAAGTATGGGAAAGAAAATAAAATGCCCTGACAGCTGTTCTTTTTTTCTTGAGACTAACACTGCCGGCAGTGGCGCCGGATGGCAAATAATCTACCAGCCACCCGCAAGCCGCCCCAAGCCCTTAGGAATAAGAAGTAGCAAACCTGGGGTGGGCTAATGCCAGTGCTGGCCCCTGAGGAAAGGAATATCCCTCCTCGGAGCCCAAAAGCGGGCCGGCTCCGCAAGCATCCCCCAGACAGATGGGCATTCGGCCGCGGCGAAACGATAGTCAAAGCAAACGAAGGCTTGTCAGGGCTGGAAAACGTGGAGTCTGAGCTTGCAGGGGACCGGCTGTGGCACATTGTGAGCTGATCTGTACAAGCGCCAAGTGCACACAAAATACCTGGTGATTAGTGATGGCCAGTTCAGCCGGGGGCGGACTCCAAAGCTGTCACTGCTTGTCCTTCATCTGAAAAGCCATTAAGACTGCAGTAAGGTCTGCTTTAGTCCTGCATCTGTTTGTTCATTCCGTGTGCTACCAGCCCTCTCTTGTAATGTACTCCAGAGTACTGGGTGCCACTAACTAAGAAGAAGCTTATTTTCCTGCTCTAAATAAGTTGCAGTCAGAAGCTTATACGTTTTAATTTCCTGGACAACAACATTTCCCCACACCTTAACAGGTGTTTCTTCTATAATAAGTGGTGAAAGGAAGTGAGACACACTTTGAATCCAATAACATGATGTACTTCTGGAACACCACAATAGAACGACTCTTGAGTCCAGGGCAGAATGCATCGACTATCATTTAGGGAGCCCCTCCAAGCACCTCAGGGATCTGGATCTTCGTGTATGTGAGCTGCAAACCCCTTGTCATATTGACTGACAACATTAACATTTCTCCAGGGACAAGTCAAAGGAAGAAACACATTAGACTCGCAGCAGCTTAGAGGAAAGATGATGGTGTTTTCGACTGGAGTGGGACAGCAGAGGGGAAATGCGCAGAGAAACTGCAGGGCTTGCTTGTGGATTAGATATGGGTGGGAGAGGAAAGATAGGCATTTGGGGACTCGGGTTCTAGGATAAGCCACTCAAAGGCGCAACGTGCTCTGGAGGCATAAATCTGTGGGCTGTGGGCATACAGAAAGGACACAGAGCCATAGGACATGATGACATAATACAGGAGTGAGAACAGAGAGGGAAGTGCCCAGGACGATGCCCAAGCACCCTACAGAAAGTTTCAGCTGAGGGTGCGAGGCTAATAAAGACACTAAGAAAGGACGTAAAGGACAGATGGAAGAAAACATGAAAGTGTTATCATGAAAGCCAAGAGAAAAAGTATCCCACGAAGGGAATAGGAAGTTAATTAAGAAACAGGTCAAATTTCAGGGGAAAAGGGGAAGGGTTTACAGGAACAAGTATAAAGGACACATGGACAAAAACTAGGGGCGGGGGGGAAATGGGAGGGAGGTAAGGAGGGCTGGGTAGGGGGGCTGGGATGGGAGTAAAAGAAAACACTTTCAAAATAAAAAAAATATGAAAGTTCAAAAAAAAAGAAACAGGCCAAAGAGAGCCCATTAGATCTGGAAATATTATAAACTTTTATTTTATTTCATGAACTGATTATCATCTACCATAGCACAAAGACTAACACCAGACCCTATGAGAAATTACCACAGTAAGGGCAGGGATTACCACGATTTCTGAAAAACCCATTTCTCTCTGCAAGTAAGTTAAAGGGGAGAATGGCATCCGGGTCTTCCTCACAGCTCCAGCAATGTACATGCAAGCAGTGACAATTTCTACTGGAGCAGCAGGATTTGCAGGTGTGCGGGTGAGCGGACACCGCCCTGACTTTCTAGCACACCACAGCACACATCCTGTTTGGGGAGCAACAGGCAGCGGCCGGCCGGGCTCTGAGTGGAGGCTTAAAGTGGCTTAAAGTGGATTAAGGTCGGGATCCAGAGAATGGAGAGAAGAAAATCTTAAAGCTGTACAGATGAGCAAAGTCAATATAAAATAAGCCGAACGTGAGAACCAGCTGGGAGCAGAGAAAGAAAGGAGTGTACCAGACGAGGACAGGAGAAGGTAGTGATCAATTTAATGCCTCAATCAGAGAGACTAGAGAAGACCGGAGTGGAGACGGGCAATTTCTTAGGCTCCCGCCAGCCACTCTGAGCTGCAGAATCTCTGCTTACTGGCTGGGCTGGGCACAGGCCTATGGGCAGGAGGGACACCACAACCCAAGTGCTGCCCATCTGATGTCCCCTTGCTGGACCCAAGCTCACCATGACTCTGGCCTCTACCCTTCTCCTCTGCCTCTGTCCCCGAGGAGGCTGCAATCAAGGACGTTGAAAAAGCTACCCAACTTGACATGGCTGTCCCCACCTGACCAGCAAGGTTGCTCCTGTGTAAGGTGACTGGTGACTGTTCTCAGGTCACCGTCCACACAGGGGCACTTGAGCATGAAAACCTTAAGCAAAACCGTGGCCTCAGGATGGCGAAGCATACTTCTGTCAGAAACAGGTGGGGAGCCAAGTAGCAGATTTTTCTGAAGCCAACTCTGAGATGCAAAGCCAAGCTCAGCATCATTAAGCTCACTGAATGGAAAAGATGGCTTCTTGTTCCAAAGTTTTCACATTCAACAGCACATCTTGGCCCCTCTAGAAGGTGTTGCTCTGGACTGAGAAAGATTCCTGCACCATGGGACCCAGCTCCTCGGCACAATCCAAGATTACTCACTCAGTGGCCCAGCCTCGGCCGCCTCACCTGGGCCTATGAGCAGACAGCCAGCAGCTGGGGGGTGTTTCTATCCATAATCACCCCTGGGGACCAGGTGGAGGGGGGCAGAGGTTTTCTCCAGCCTGAGGAACCAGCTGGATTTAGATACGAGTTGTATAAATATTACCATTCCCGTCTTTCACAAAGAACTATCTCTATTGCGTTAGGAGTCATTAAACATTCCAGGGCTTCCAAGCTGACTTGGCTGGAAGGTAGACTCCCCCTGCTCAAAGTGAAGGCAAACCATGAAGAACAGACAACCCGGGATGGGCTTCAAAAAGCTTGTTTCAATTTGGCTGAACGCTGCAAGGCAGCAGGATGAGATCATTTATGATAAAATGAAGACGGACTGAAGGCAGGTGGTTACGAGACTCCAGATGGACTTGGTGTTAACCCTTCGGAGGGCAGAGCCCGCAGCTTGGCATGGTGAGATTGCTAAAGAAGACAGAGCTGCAGGAATTTGTGAGCGCCGTGTTCCTGAGAGGAATAGACGAAGTGAACCTCCTGAATGTTTGAGTAAGAAAGAGAGAGCTAAACCAGGAGAGTCGAAGGGGCAGGCCTCACTGGTGCAATCTGTCAGGACACTAAAGAGGGCTTGGCGACTTGGGGAGTTTCCAGACAAAACTGGACACCGTGCTTGGGAAAATCAGCTCCAAACAGCCTGCATTTGTCTCTCCAGAACGCTTTTGAAAAACATCGCATACCATGACTCAACAAAACACGACGGGCTGTGTTTTTAGGAAGCTGCAACGTGATTGCAAAGCAATTTTTAAATATCTGCTATAAACAAAATTCATAAAGAATATTTATAAATATCCACATCACGGAAGAGCCAACGGATAACGTCAAGTTTGGACAGTCGGTTTATATTTTGTTAATTATACGTAGTACTTGTACAAACTCAAAAGCTCCAATAACCAATATATTTGACAGAGAAGTAACATTTTTTATTCCTGTAATTCAGAAGCAAACATAATATTGGTTGCCATTTATCAAGTGCCCTGTTCTGTTCCTAATGGCCTTGTGTTAGGCATAATGCCAAACAATTTATACATTATGTTGTTTTACCTTAAAAGGTTCCTGAAACGTGGGTATTATTAGTTCCATTTTAAATATTACAGAAATTAGAGAATTTCAGGAATATGCTGAAGTTCACACAGATTGCCTAAGTCTTAACCTTGCATTTAACTAGTGCACGATACTACATCTCTACTGTCAAATGTTTTAAGCACAATCAAGCAAGTTTCTTAAAATCCCAAGTTCTTGTGTTATTTTAATCTAAAGGCTTTTGGTCATCAGAGAACCAGTGTGAAGTTCTAATGTAAAGACGCATGTTCGTGCTTGCACAGTATTTTCCACAGTGAGTCAGACTTAGTTTTGGGGGCACATACCATTTGAAGGGATTTTGCTAGGCCCTGAAGTGTTTATAAGGAAAACTAGCAAAAGTCTCTGCTCCAAAAGTATTAATAGCAATGTGTATTAGGATGCTATGCTGAAACTCTATCTATCAGTTTAGGCTAATGCACTAAACGCCAAAACCCAGAAATAGGTGCCAAAGTGTCTGTATCCCAAATGCTAGATTACTGATGGAAGAAAAAGAATGAAACTCTTTTGCAACCACCATTGCAACCATCACCGTGGGCAAGAATGATCAGTGGACAATAGCATTTAAGTGAAAGGTGATTGGGCATCAGGCTATTCACACTGCTAAAGTATGAACTACCAGATTACCTATTAATTATAAAAAGAAAGATAGCCACATGATAGAGGGACTGGGTAGATATCCACTTAATAAATAATAGAGCATCCCTAATAATGGGAACATTGCTTTTCTGGTGTGATATTACAGAAATTATCTATGTAGTACTTATTTCAAAAAGTTTACTTTAAGTTAACATGAGAAAATAAGTCGAGGCCACTGCCCTTCAAAATGGCAAATGTCTTTACTACTGCGGAGGGGGAGGAGTGGGGGGGGCAATGATCAAAAGTGATCTGACAAAATTCAGTGAATGATTTATTATTATAGTCTGATTTTTAAAAACAGAGCTAGAACATTACTGGCCATTAATAGATGCGGGTTTAGGCTGTATGTTACATAACAGTATTAGATCAGTGTTCAATTCCTTGAGAGTGAAATTACTTCGTGGCTACGTAGGGGAGCATCCTTATAGATAGGAGATACTCGAAGTATTTAGGATAAAGTGTCATGAGGCCTCTAAATTACTCTCAAGCAGTTCACTGAGATAAAACTATAGAGCACTGATAGAGAAATATTTAATAAAGATGACATCTATATAGAGACAATATAATCTATATAAAATGTCATATCTATATAGAAAGATTATATCAGATATAGTACATTCATCTATTAAATACATTAGCATATATGGTCAGTTAGTAATATATACTATATAATATATACTAAATATATAATATCCTAAGTAAAATATAAGGATATAGCATATACCAGGTAGTATACTATATAGATTTTATAGATACTATATAGATTATATAAATATATAACTAATACATAATAAAGGATACAGACAAGTTAAAATATATC
Source organism: Trachops cirrhosus (assembly GCA_028533065.1). Taxonomy (NCBI): domain Eukaryota; kingdom Metazoa; phylum Chordata; class Mammalia; order Chiroptera; family Phyllostomidae; genus Trachops; species Trachops cirrhosus. Next base: position 4,168,603 of record CM052549.1, read on the forward strand.
TAAATATACATCTACATGTACAAGATTTTATACAAATCTAAATATATTCTATATTATAAAATATAAAATATTTTACATATAGTCATAGAGATGACACAGAGACATAGTAGAGATTATATATTAAGGGATTTATAGAATGCACATAAAAATACATATATAGAGAGAGCTTTGTAAGTATAAACATAGGCTTGTACCTATTCTAAAGAGCGCTGGCCCTATACGGGCAGGCCCGTGTCCTCCACGTGAAAGAGCGACCCTGCCCACTCACCTTTAGGCCAGTGAAGGAGCATCAGGAGAAAGGCTGACAGACAGTGGGAGTCACGTCCCACCCCTACTCCTCCTCTCGAGTGGGCGCAGAAGGGCGGTGTGGCCAGAGCGGAACTGCGCATGTGCCGACAGCACCACCAGCGCCCCGCCCCCACCCTCTGCGTAGACGTCCAAGGTTCTCTGGGACCCATTCCAGCCGTCACAAAGGGGCCTGAGAGGACGGACAACTGGAATCTCAAAGGCTGGGATGGACGATGACTCTAACGTGGAGGCGAGAGGAACTGAGTCCAATAAACGAAAAAGGACAAGGTCCCTGTCCTCATAAGGTTCGTCCATCTAGGGAGGGCAGATGGGCATTTACCGTGCAATTACATAACTAGAGATAACATCGCAATGGTGCATTTGGGTAATAAAGACAGAATTTATTTTAGTATCCATTTCCCTCTCCTAATACTCATCAAAAACCAATGCAGAATGAAAACCAGACAGGAAACCCTCTCTCGGATGTAACAGGAACGTTACAATAACCCTAAACTGCCGTGCGTGGAGCCCACTGGTCACAGGCAGAGAAACCCGGGCGGGGCAGGTGGGGGCCAAGAAACGGCCCTGCGAGTTCCCGGGGCACCCCTCCCCGAGCCGCCCCAGGAGACACAGAGAGCGGGCCTCTGGAAGTGGGCACGCCTTTGTGGAGAACAGATTGACGTTGCTGAACAGCAAGAGAGGAGACGATGAAGGGCAGAAAACAGGAGATTTATATCGACTACCTCGCCTCCCAGTGGAGGGAGACCACCGGGAGCAAGGCAAGGAGGGCAGGAGAGCGCACAGGTTCCAAACCGCCGCCACCAAATGCTCTCCAGAGACCCCGTGATCTACAAAGCTCAGCTGTGAGCCGCAAGAGGAAATTAAAAAGAAATGTGTCCCCGCGTCAAAGCAGCAGCAGATTTAGTGACAAGGCATAAGACACAATAAACCCCGGGAACAACGGCAAACACCCTCCGGTTAAATCTTCCTCCCCGCCTCTGTCCACTGCTATTTTTCAAAGAACCCGTACCTTCTTTTTAAAGATAAGGCAATAGCCACTTAGGAGTAATTGCACATAAATTATTCCTAAAAAGACCTACACATACAATCTTGGGGAAAGTTAAGTTACAAAAGTTAGAGCTATAAATACCCAGGTATCCAGGCAGAAAAAGCAAGTCAGGTGGGAGGGACACACACACACAAAATCAGGCTGGTTTCAGACTCTCTGCAGGTAGCATAAGGCCAGCAGAGGAGAGCCCCCCGAATTCCTAGGGAAGTATCAGTATAGCCCCAGGCCTTCCACCGAGTAAAAAGCCATTGAGAAACACTTTTAAACGTCCCAGAAGCTATGAGGACCGTGCTTTGGTACCATATAGAATTGATCAGGCAGTCAGGGTTCAGCTAGGAGCCACTGTCCTTGACATTTGCATCGATATGGGCAGTGTTTGAAATCTACATTCTCAGGTTTTATTTGGCTCAGTAAAGTGCTTTTCAACTGTATTCTTAAACATTGCTTTTATTCTCACGTCTAATTCAGGGACACTTGTTACTATCTAGGCCAGTCTTGGGGTCTCTATTATTGTCTCGATCATGAGGTCCAACTCTTTGTGCTTTTCCTTCATGTTCTTGGAGGACTTCGCATTTGTTAAAACTGACTTCAGTTTCCATGCCCTCCTACTGAGTGCCATCTCCACTGTAGATCTTAATTCTGCGATTGCCTTTTTTGTTCCTTTGCAATCACCTCACCATCTCCTTTTTCCCTTTCACTTAACTCGTCACCAAAATCTCTCCTCTTCTCCCAATATGCTCCTGAAGAAATAGAACCTTTTGATGTTGTATTTCTAGTTCCTCTGTGAATCCTGACACCAGCTCACTCTCCACAACGTGTTCTCTACACAGATGGGATTATTTCCTCATAGGCACAACTTGTTTTTTATTTATCTTTTCCCATTTACTTATTTGTATATTAAAAATTTCATGAGTGAATAATTAGATTCACTTGAGCACTAGTAGCTTGCTTGCCAAATTATTATGAGAATAACAAGGCACATATGTAACCATTCTCCTCACCTTCATCATTGATGTTAGGTCTCCTAATGATGAATGAGCATGTTTACATGTGAGGCACACGTGTGTGTGTGTGAGGGCACATGTGTTCGTGCATAAGTGCTGGTGTTCATGTCTGAGGGGCTCACAGACACAGAGAACACACTGACGGCTGCCAGATGGGACAGGGTTTGGGGGGATGGGCAAAAAGGTGAGGGGATTGAGAAGTATAAACTGGTAGTTACAAACCGTCGTGGGATGTAAACTACAGCATAGGGAACACAGTAGTATTGTCATAACTACACATGGTGTCGGGTTACTAGACTTATCAGAAGATCACTGCATAAGTTATACAAATGTCTAATCTCTGTACACCTCAAGCTAACATAATACTGACTATTAACTGTAACTAAAAATTAAAAAAATAAATAAACTCTAGGATGGACAATTTATTATGACTACACTGAACTCCCTCTTAGGTGCTGTGGCTCCTTTCAGGTCAGAAGCGAATTCCTGGGCCCAGACTGCTTTTCATCCCCAGCGTTTCTGAAGCACTCACCTTTCTGTTTCTGCCATGCTGAGTAGAATCTTCTCCGTGCCTATTTTTGGATCTCCAAAGCCTCAAAACCATGGAGTGTATAAAACTCAAGATTCGCCCTTTGGCGCTGACCTACAGTGGCATGTTTGAGGTGTTTACGGCTGCCACAACGCTTAAGCATCATTAGTCTTCCCCACTTCCCACCCTGTTCACTTGCTGGAATTAATCTGCAAATGGACTTAAGAAGGTTAGAGATGAAGCTGAGGGCAGTGACTGCTACCTGCTACCTGCTACCTTAACAAGCAGCAGGTCCACCATCAAGGGCAGTTTTCCCAGCTTCCTGCTTGATCCTGAATCTGGTCTGTGAATCTGGAAACTTCTACTGAGAAAGAGAAAGGATAATCCTGATCTCTGGCAAGGAAGTGGATTGTTCTCTTTATTAGGCAAAGCCTGGGCGCTTCTCACTTCTTTTTCTCCATCCAGTTGTATTGCCCTCACAGCTGGGGAGACCGAAGCAATCAGCTGCCCATCAGTCTTCACCTTTTGGGCTGTTGTCACGGTTGATCTTTTCTAAAAATTGGTATTTTTTTTCTTCTGGTGGTTCCTAATCGCTGTCTTATCATTGTTCCAGCTAAGCCTGCACCAAGAGCCTCGGATAAGAGCCTTTGCTATCTCTAAGACTTTCTGACATTGTCTGAGCTTTTTCTCAGGTCAAATGATAATCTCCTAAGTAGGACTCCCCCTCCCATCACCAAAACCTCAGAAGTTTCAAAAATGAGTAAGTCAGTCATTAATGCTTAGCTGTAACCCTTTTTCAAACCTAGGATTCGCTTAAATATTTCACCATTGTAAAGCAATGGTGAATGTAGGTTGTTAGTACTGGGGGTGGCGGTAGCATGCACATGAGCAATGCCCTCATGCATGAACACATGTGCCCTCACACATGGACACAGTGTGCACTCACACATGCTCAAGGCCCTCATGTGCGCACACACAGGTGCTCACACGCGCACTCATTTGCCGTTAGGAGGCCTAAGGAGGATGATGTCATCGAGGAGGGGGATTCCATATCTTCTTCTTTGCTCTCCTAACAATCTCACAAGGAAGCTACCAGAACTCCAATGAATTCAACTACTCATTCATGAAATGTGTTAGGTGCCTACCATGAGGTCAGCACGGAACAGAGGCTGAGGAAGGTGATTAGCAGTGAACTTCTCAGTGACAGCAAACCCAAGACCACGTTGCACGTGGTTTTCCACTCCTCCTCGCTAAAATGCGGGGCTGATTTATAACCATACGCTATTTTTTTTGTAGAATGCTATTTTCACAGAAGTTGTTTTTCCAGCAAATTCAGATAGGAATATCACCTTACCTAACTCTGAGTTAGACAGCTTTTGATGGAAAGTTCCCACGTCGTTTCTGCATCTCGGAGACGGTGAACAGAACTTAGGCGGGGGGAGGATGATAGCAGTCAGGAAAGTTGGGGAGCATCTGTGTCGATACCATCCCCGTCCATGACAACCTAGAGAGCACGTACAAGAGTAAAATCAAAATCTTGCAAAGTCCGTGTGCAACAAAGCAGCCACACAGTGTCCCCCCAAACTGAACATACGAACAGGGAGTCACCGAGCCCGGATGGCAGCAAAAGCCACATGGACTCTGCAGCTGTGAGAGAGAAAACGGGAAAAGCAAGAGTGTACAGATGGCCCAAGACCCAGAGAACAAGCAGCATTCATCAGAATCCTCCACGGGCCACGCGGGAAACAGCAGCCAGAACCAGCAAAGAAGCTGACGGCCCCGGCGTGCAGGGTGGTGGCAGAGAGAACCACTATCAGGTCAGACTGTGGACAGTGCTCTGGGCCCCTTCCACTCTGGACGCCAGCCCAGCTGAAGCTTTCTTCTAGGAGCAGGTCCACATCGAGCAGAAACTAGTGGGACTGGAATCCAAATTGGACAAGAGAGAGAAAACAGAGACAAAGGGAGGGTCCAGGTAAAAGTGGAGGTGAGAAGGGAGGTCTCCATATTACAGCAAGTACAAGGTCATAGTTTTAACCCTTTGTGAAAATGACAAAAAGTATTTCTGAAGTTATGCAGCGGGAAAGCCATTCTGGCCCGTCTCCTCGCAGGAACCGAAGATACATGATCACACTTAGGACTCAGAGAGGAGGAGGATGACGAAGCCTCACTCATATGTTTAAAAGAGACACAATAAGGTGCGTGCAATGGCCCTATAAGCAAATGAGTACACATCATAACTGTGTGCCTGAAAAGGTGAAAACAGCAGTCTAACACTTCATAATAAGCTTCAAGAAATGAAGATCGTGATGAAAGAATGACATACATCTGATGTGGAGAAGCTCAGAATTTAGGTCGAGAAAAGAGAGACTTGAAAAATCGCTGAAACATACAGGAAAGATTTATAAAGAAAAAGAAAACTATTTCAGAAATAACAAATTGGAAGAAACACAGGAGTGAGTAAACACTAGTGATAATATATGAGGAGAAATAGCAGAGAAAAGAAAATTCTAACACTTAAAAGAAAGGAAGATATATAACAATTTAAGAGACCATAAAAATACAGGAAGTAAAATTAAGAAGCATCATATATATGTGCTCTCTATCTGTATATAAAATGCATAGTGAGATACAATACTAAAGTTTTTAATTTGATAAATTATGAAACAAACAAAAACTTGAAATGACACCAAACAGTTAACAGAGAAAAATCCACTAATGTGATGAATCTTAAAGATGAAGAAGGCAAAACCCATGGGGTAGCCATGAAGAAAAACAGGCCACTAACAAAGGGAGAAGGTGAGATTGTCATCAATTTGTCTACAGTGACACGGCATGACAGACAACAGTATGGTGACTAAAAATCACAGGAGGAACGTGAACCAAGGAGCTCAGATTTAGCACCGATGACGTGGAGGGTAAAAGCCGTCTCATGCCTATAGCTCTTCTCCAGGCATTTACTGAGAATGGCATTTCAAGAACCAAAACAACTAGAGTGACGATGACGAGTGATGAGCACTAAATGAATATTTACCTGAAAAAGCTAAATGGGGTTTATAACAGAGAAATCATAGTATATAATGGCTATATGTTCTTATGGATTGCTATCAAAAAACTGAAGAATGGGGAGAGTATATGAAAAGTAGACAGAAATAAACCATCACCTTGTGACTATGAACTGAAAAAGATAATGCTTGAAAGCAAATGCTGGGGAAAGAGGAACAGCTCATCAGCTGCTTTCAGTAGGGAAGGGAACCCAAAGACAACACCACCCAGAAAGGAAGAAATTGTGGTTACAAGGGCATCAGCACAAAATGATCATTACAACAAGAAAAAGCAAGCCTTCCTAAGTAGTTCCCCTTTATTTAAAAAAAAAAGATTGATGGGAGGGCAGAATTGATTTTTTTCGAAGTGCTTACCTGTGGGGAGATAAGGTCAAGAAGACAGAGACAGAAGCTCAACTTCCCTGAACACGTTGCTAACAGATTTGACATTGGAACGAAGAAAATATTGTACATCATTTTCATATTTTAAAAAGTTAAAGCAAAGTAAAGCAAATGAACCCAAGTATATGCTGGGTTTACAGCCAAATAGGACAACTATTTTAAGTGACTTTGAAACACAGCAGCCTTTACTATGCGCAGTGAGATATTCTGGAGTACCAAAGAATGGCACAAACATATGTATTAAACTGTATCCATCATGTTGCCGGTGGCAGGGTTTGTATTTTACTCGGAGTCCGTTGCGTGTGTGCCATGGAACAAAGCAAATGAATGATGATATCAATGTATTGATGTCTTTGAGAACTGAGATATTCAGCACGAGACAAACAAGATATATATGTAAGATCCATGCAGTTAAATAAAAGCCCCCATAGTCTTTAAAGGGAGTAGTTACATCAGTAAGAACTCATGATGTCACTTATTAAGACAAAAAACCAAAGCTCTGCTCGCTGAAGAGACCTGGCTACAACCCAAGAGCAATAAACAGACTTGATCCGTGAGCGACGAACCCCTAGTCCCCAAAGTGTCACTTCTAATACCATTTCCCATAATTCTGGGGACATGGCTGATTCCAGCCCGGGACACCAAGCTTGTAAAATTAACCTGGCACTTCTTGTCATACCAGAAAATCAGGAAGCCTCTGGCGAGCACTGCAAAGGGGCCCAAAGGGTGTACAAGCCCACTGAAGGAGGCCGCCCTGGCCGAACGGGGAAAAATCGAACAAACACCTGCAACGGAGTAACTCCAACAATACACAAAAGTGTGGTAGAAATAATAAAAGACGTCACTGGTTATATCTAGAGAATGTTGGGGACAGATTTGTTATTTTGAAAACCAGTAAATAAAGGGAAAGGATCAATAGACTGAATCTGTACACAAACTGTGCCTTGGGATGGCTAAGTAGCTGATAAGAGGTATTTCTTTATAGCTGTATCCCAGCTGAAGAAGTGGGAGTGATAAAATTTTGATATTTTAAAACCATAAATAATGCATGTAGGTAATAATCATTAATGGTTGTTGTTAACACTAAAAAAACCCAAACAGTTAACTGGATATTACCTGCTTCCTGATGAATGGAAGTACAAAATAATTTCTGAAGCATTCTGTCAGAAACTTAGTCAAATCTGATCAGTTCTCAAGATCTTACTGCCATTTACAGGAAATAGTGGGGGAAGTAGAACTTGTTAATTGGTTGTCACATTGCATTGCAATTGACAAAATCCAGACTGTGGGGACACTATACAGAGTAAATGGCTTGGCCTCTTTACAAATCAACTGTAAGAAAAAATTAGAGATGGACAGGAAACCTATATCACAAAAGGGACTTCAGAGCTACACAACCAGTAGTAACATCTGAGTCTATTTATATATTGATTTGAAACAAAGTAAGTGGACATACTTAGAGACCTTGGACACTTACTGGGTATCTGATGCTATTAGGCACTGATTGTTAAGTATAATAATAGGTCTATGGTTCTGAGTTTTAAAGAGTCCATATAAAGGTATGTATAAAATATTTATAGGTGAAATTACATAACATTGAAGTAATCTGGGTAGGATAGAGATAAGTAGGTAAGGCTGGACATGAATTGGAAGTCACTGAAATTTAGTGATGGATACATAGAGGTTTTATCATCTTATCTTTTATACTTTGGTATGTATTTGAATTTTTCATATTAATTTTATTTTTAAGTACAGAAAAGAAGGGATAAAAATAACACTCTAGTGAAAGGGGGTAGGGATCCTTGCTCATTAAAATAAAATGAGTATTCTCTTTTTCAACTTATAGTATTTGAGTAAAAATATTCTGAATATTTAAAAAGTTTAAAAACAACAGCCTCAGGTTTAGCTACAGAAAATAAGAAATGGAGAGTCTGGGTGTATACCTGGCTGTTAATCTATTTTGTTTTGTTTGGGAATTTTTTTTCCTGGTGATTTCAAACAAAACACTCCCTTTAACACGTAAACAGAAAAATGTAAACTAGAAAACTCGTGGTTTATGTTTTTAACAAACACCTTTTACCCAAGAAAATAAATTTCTGGAGCAAGTCTATTTTCTCTCTAAAAGCATGTAGTGTCTCCAAGAACACACTTCATTAGTATGGAAATGGATTTTTTTTATGTGTCATTTACTCCCCCTCCACTGTATTACCTCATAGTTCTTTTTCTTTTAAAAAGCATAACCACATTAAACAACAAGTTTTTAAACAATATAAGATTTCAACCTCTGTATCGGAATTAAAATACATCAGTTATATGGTAACAAATCAAATTAATTTAAAAGCAAGAAAATAATTGTAAACCCAGAAGGCCCCATAGTTTATGCATTCCTGGGAGATTGAACCCACAATTACAGAAAACGGAATAAGCCCTCATTTGTGAGTTTATTTCACTGTTGCAAGAGTCATTAGCTGAGCTCAGCACAGCAATGCATTACAATGTGACCAAAGCAGCGCTCACAGAGCTTGATGGCAATCCAAGTATCATTATCATCTCTGGGAACTATTTATTACTAATGCAAACAAGATTAAGAAGAATACACATGCGATGGCAAAGGCAGTACATGACAGGCAATTACCTAATTCGACTACATTTTCATGAGAGAACGCTGGCTCAAAACCCAAGAGCAAGCTCAGAAAAGAGAGCCATGGGTTTGGCTGTGTCACGTGTATCACCCAAGGTGGGGAAGACGATCGGTCATAAAGATGCACCACGTACCCGGATAACACCCACCCTCCTCTCCCACCCCAGCAGCTCTGCATCTCAGGAAATCCAAGTCACATTATCCTGTCCAGTTTGTGTTGTAATGGGAGGCTTTGGAGGACCTGAGATGCTGATCTGAATACTGACTCTGTACCTGCTTTACACAGACATGGGCAATCTCATAGGGGGATGTAACTACCACGAACCACTTTGGCCTCGCCCCGAGATTCACTGTTAAGAGAGCATGCGTGTGCAGTGTCTGCCGTGAGGCACCACACTGACCCCTCTCCAGGAATGGGGACTCTTCTGCCAGCCCTCTTACAGATTGACCTTGGCTGAAGACAGCCACCTCGCACCAGGCCGCGCCCTACTCCTGGGACAAACGTCTTCCCATGACTGATCAACATGGGGACAGAAGAGCCTGCTGACACTGCCCCAGCTGGGGACAACTCTGAAGGGATCTCTCAGGTCAAAGCCCCGCGTGGGCTGGCTGACGACTTCAGACAGCACTATTGTCAGTGGGGCAGAGTCCTTCCTGATGCGTGAACTCAACCATATATTGACAATCAGTTTATTAAGACACTATGTTGGGAAGCTTTCAAAGAGGTTTAATGACTCCATACAGAATAGCAAATTTGCAAAATACCGTTGGCTGGTGCAACTGTGTCGGAAGAAAGATTGAAGGTATTTCTCCTGTTTTGCATTTCCCCTGTTTTGCATTTCCCCGCTTGTGTCACCATGATTAACCAGAGCAACCAATGTGCACCTTCGCGCAGCGAAGACTTGCTGTGAGTCGGAAACTGTGCGGAGTGTTTTATGTATCGTAGCTCAGAGTCTGCTGGACTCTAAGCTTCTTGAAAGCACAGATGCGTCCAATATGTTTACCTCCGTGTCCCCCAGCCTAGCACCGGAGCTCGAATCAGTGCTCGGAACCACATTTTGCGTGAATGACGAGTAGCACAAGGAACCTTTTGAGCGGTAAGTGCTATCACCATCCTCATGTTCCAGGGGACGGCCCTGAGACTTGGGGAAAGGTCACAGAGCCAGGTAAGTACAAAATACAAACAACAATGCAAACCCACACTTGCCACTCCGCCTAGCGGATGGGTTTGCCTGCCCCGTCTTGGGGGTCAGATGCCACGCTGTTTTCCGGTGTGCGGAGCAGCGCAAAGCTGAGCACGCAAGTCAGATTCTCCTGACGCGGCTGACTGTCAGATCAGGCAGAGCCACTGGTCCCTGGTGTAAACCCCAACGGCGGACCAGGGCCACCCTACCTCCTCTCCTTCGGGAAATGCTTTCTATTGTCAAGTGCGGACTCACTCACCTCTGTGCAGGGCCTTATCTAAACCAGGAACAAACCCGGGAAGCAGCCCGACCAAAGAAAATTAAAGGAAGAAGGCGATGAAGTTTTATACCTTCCGATGTACACTTTGCTTAATTCAAAAAACATTTGGCTTTTATTTCATGAGAGACCAAGGACTGACTCCCTGTTCGAAACAATGCAGAGATTAAGGCCCACAAAATTTCTGTGGAAGAGAAAATGAAGAAGCTTCAGAGCCATTTAATGCAGCTAAAACAAGAATGCGCCAGATTTTTTAGCAGTCCCTGGAAGAATTAGGAGGAGCTATAGTTAAAATTATCTATTTTGTTGCAAGAATAGTAGAAGGCTGTCTTGGTGCCAGAGCAATTATCTAGTTAATTGCTCTAGGACAAGTATAACCCAGTTTCCAGATACACAATGCACATTTTGCCAAATGTGACTTGACTTAAGCCAGCAGTCGGCATCAGTTTCAGCTGCAGAAGTTACCAGTGGGGCTCCGGGACACCCCTGGGAGCCTTGGGCAGACCCAAGACTGCAGGGAAGGCAGGCGAAAGAAGAAAAGCTATGAATATCGGCCACCAGGCCCAAGGAGCCCAGGAAAGGACAATGAAGAAAATGAACTTGGACACAGGAAGAGAGAGATAAAGGGAAATGAATAGAAGAAAGAGAAAAAAATAACTGCGCTGGAGAACAATGGCCTTCCCATTGGCATTCAAGGACTACAATACGTCTGGGCACCATAGATGTTACTGCTCTTTTTTTAGAATTAAATGAAATAAAGCATATAATGAAGGAGGCAAAGTGCCAGGCACCCAGGAACAAGGAGAGGCATTTTCGTTCCTCAAGTGGGGTGTTTGTGTGTGCTTCGTAAGTACACAATGTGGTTACTTAGGAAAACAATAATGATGATAGCTCCTTAATTATGGGGAGAGCCTTGGCTAGTCAAATCTCCCAAGAAAAGCCTTGTCCTGGTAGATATTTGAAATCTTCCACCTGCTACCCTAAACCATAAGCTGTGTGGGCACTTCGGGAATGGTACTTAGTTTTCAGTCCTTACCAAATGAATCTGGAAGTGCAGGTGGTACACACGACGTCTCTCCATGAATGGAAGAACCGCACAGCTCCTTACTAAAACTCTCCTCTACATTATAGCCATTATCTGCTTATCAGCGGCAGCAGAACACACAAGTGGAAAAATGCATTCTCAACCCTCATCAGAATCTGAAACACGTCCCGGATCTCATTGCAATCAAAGGCTTCAGCCTTTTCCCCTGAAGCCCTTTCCTCCTAGTTCTAAGGAAGGTGTTAGATGGATTCTTTCAGTTCCCGTGTTTACTATTCCCCTAGCCAGGAAACGCTGGTGAGGATCGAAGTGGCCCAAGAGTGAGCAGCAGTGGGGAAGGATCATAATCAGAAAACCCTCCAAACCTCACCCACCAGCTAACTAGTGTTTTAAATAAGTGGGAATAAAACCACAACATCACTGGTAAACCCATTCAGGTCTTAGCTTGGACCTCCCGTGGCTCCAGGGTTCCTCAAACGTGTGGTCTTTAGGAGAGAATTGACCAACCCAGCCCTTCCATTGTGCAAACAAAGGGACTGTGAAGGGACACTCTGCCACCCCCCTCAGAGCCCTGGTGGCTGTCCCAGCACTAGTGAGGGTCTTTCGCGGCAGAAGGGAGGTTTTCCCAGGCGTCACAACAGCGGTCTCAGAGGTCTGAAGGTGCATCACTTGTGATGGCTCGTTTGAAAGAATATAAGCATTTGAAATAGTTCATGGAACATGAATGACAGTCAGTACATGCTAGGTCCCCGGCTGCCCTTTTGCTTTTCCTTTTCCGTCCCTGCTGATGACATTTGTGGTGTGGAAGAGGAGAAGCTGCCCCAGGAGGCAGGGTGGAGGCTGGCTGGAGCCTGGAGGCTGGCCTCTGCACTATTAGGCCCAGGTGCAACTGTTGGCTGTGGTAGAGGGGCATTCGCTTTCCACACAGAGAAACAGAGACAGATAAGACAAGCCATTTGCATTGGGGACACCAGTGATCTGCTTCTTACTGTCAGAGTCTTTTTCCAGGTGCAAGTTTCATATCAAGTGCAGGCAAATTTCAAAAAAAACAAAGCCAGGAAGGGAAATGTTGGCCGTTGGCTAATGACATTGCCTAGCAAAAAAAAAGAGAGTCATTTTACGGGCGGCTGCACTTCACACTTCGACTTAATTCACTTTCCACCAGCGACAAGAGTGAGAAGAATTGGCTTCGATGTGGGGAGATCAGAGAGGAGAAGTCACGCTGTGCTTTGGGATGGAAAGTGACCTGCAGAGGTGGCAAGGGTGGCAGGTGCCACTCCTCACACGAAGGACAAGGGCCAGGAGATGGAATGGAAGCTGAACAGGGTTTTCGTGAGCCCTCGGCATGGCCACAAGTGACAGCCCGTGGTCTCTGGACACTGAGAAACAAGCCTCTCATAGACAGGATCTGGGGAGATGGCTGCCGAAGGTGAGGACACTGGACCAGAAGATAAAAACCCAAAGCTCAACTTCCTCGGGCTTATGCCGGCACATTCTGCTGACTAGGGGTTGGGGGGCGGGCTGTGAGGGCACCTAAAATACCGTGTAACTGAGAAAAGTATCTCCACGCAATGAGTATGTACTCACCACTTATTGTTTTCCAAAATTCTGCTATGATCAGGCACCAGGCCACTGCCTCAGTGACATGATATACCTCTCTCTCCAAAACAACTATTTGAAGTAGGAACTATCAGTTTCCCCATTTTTTAAATGGGGAAACTGAGGCCTAGAACTAAAAAGGGCTTCCTTGCCAAGAAACGATTTTCTAAAAAGAGAAAAGAATGTTATTTCAGAAGAAAACATTTTGTCTCTCCCAATGTGAGTGAAAAAGACGTGTAGTGTGACCAGTGAGTGGGTGCAAAATAAAGCAGGTTTTACAAGCAGTGTAACAGGGTTTGTTCAGAAGTTTTCAGCAAAGTTTACCTCTATAGCAATTCTTGTACCTGAAAAGGAAATCAATTCCTTTTATTTATTATTTCAAAAGTTATTATTTATTGACTTGAGAGAGAGAAGAAAGGAGAGACAGAGAGGGGGGAGGGGGAGAAACAGAAAGAGAGGAATATCAATGTTGTTCCACTTATTTACACATTCATTGGTTGCTTCTTGCACGTGACCTGACCTAGGATTGAACCCACAACCTTGGCATATCAGGACAGTGCTCTAACCAACTGAGCTACCCAGCCAGGCTTCTTTTTATTTTTTATTTTCCTTAAATCAAAACTGCTGAACTTAAACTAAAATGTTCATCCCTTAAAATCTAATCTGAGCTTGAAAAATATTCAGAAAAAACCCGAACCCTCCACCTCTCCATCTGCTGCATTGGGATCCACCCTGGAAACCTCGGGACAAAAGTGTGCTCCTCACTCAGGCCCTCTTTGCAGGAGGCACACCGCTATTGATTCCTGACGCTGCTGGACTGGGCTCTGCCAGACACAAGGCGGTGCTAATGCCTGCGAAGATGACTGTGACGTCAGGCAGAAGATGGTGTTGCGGGCGTGACAGTGTCCTCAGGACAGCTGGCCGTCTCCTGAGAATGCCACCCTGAAGCCAAACACTAGCTCTCCCTCTCGGTCTACTCAGAAATCCGGGGGGCAGCTGTCAGATTGAGGTGCTCAGCTCTGGTAAAATCCTATCTTCCACCAGATGCTAGGGTGATTTTTTTTCAACTGGCCTCTTCCTGCTATAAATAACTCCTTAAACTAAAAAAATTATCAATTGCAAAATGCACCACCAGTTAACGATAGCTTTTTCAGAGAAACACCTTGTTAAATAGAAAAATCAACGTAAGAAGCATGCAAGCATCAGACACGTTTTAATGTGTGGACATGTGCACACTGGAATTGAGGTCTATGGGTGTATATATCTACATTATGTCAGAGATATCCGTAAGTCTGTGCTCATAATACACATAAATACACTGAATACACGTCAGTGTAGACAGAAACAAGCAGCAGGAAAACAAAAAGGTCATGGGGACATTTTAAATTTCTATCTCTGTGGACATACACGTTCCATCTAATTTTTACTGGTGCAGGCTGATGTCACATACAGACCGTGGCATCCAGGGAACTGAAATGCAACCCATATTCTTCTTTAAGCAGGAAGAAGACGGAAAGCCATCTGCTCACAACACTAATTAGTGGTACCAATTATTAAGAGATTATTTTTGGTTTTTACGACAAGCGTGACAACCTTGGGAACAGACGCCTTTCCCACCTGGTGTATGCATCGTGTAGTAAGACTCTAGAACCAGCCATTCTGAAGAAGACCCGGGACGTTTCAGACAAGGCCAGACACGTGCAGGAGCTCCCTCAGGGTCTCGGCAGGAAATACTCCATTCGGGAAGCAAACCGCAGTGAAACGGGTGCACCAGGCCCAGACCTGAAGGGTGGGCAGGCAGCCCTTTCTCTGCAGCCCAAGGACCGGACCCCTGAGGACGCCTGGCAATGAGATGGCCTCCTCGCTCTGGGTCTCCGGAGTCTTCCGACAGCTCCTCTGAAGCATGCGTCTTACGTCACCCAGCTGTCCTCTGGGCACTGCAACACCGTACAAAGGTAAGTGAGACGCCTGGAACGGCCATAGGACGTTTACACGGTGAGCGGATGGACAAAACAGATGCGCCATCAAGATGACTCTCGGAAAGGAAAACTCAAGTCTGCAGGTCCACCGAGGAAGAGACTGCTGCCTGTCAGAGAGGGTGGGCACATCTTCACGGGAGGGGACCGACACGTCCTGCCACTCAGGGACAGCGAGCGTGGGGCAGAAAGAGCTGCCTACGCGCTCAGGAGAAGAGACACGCCCAGCCCCGGTCCCACGAGCGGCTCATGCAAACATGTGCGCACATAGTGGGGCATCAGGTGGGACTGCAGAGGTGGGTAAAGGTCTCTGAGCGACGCCGGACACTCCTTAGGGGTCCAGGACACAGGCCGTATTGAGCAGTAGGTGAGTTAAGGCTCCCATACCATCGAGTTCTCGATAGTGATCAACTGTCCCAAAGAGTCCAAGCAATGAACCAAATGAAAGTAAGACGGTATTTACCGGAGACCCACTTCTCTAACAATGGAATTAGTAAAACACGAAGCAAAGCAGAGGCTTATGTCAGCGCTTCTGTACTTAACTGAGCCTTTTTTTTCTTTTAACTAATTCTCTTTTAAAAACAGAATGGAGCATGTAAGCAGAGACTGGTATCATTGACCAGTTTCATAACTTGCTACATGGTAATCACTACTCTGTTGCAATTGCTACATAGTCACCATCTGCATGAGGGCCTGTAAGTTAGATTCTGCTCTGGATCATCGTCAGTAAAACCCACTGGGGAAGGCAAAACCGGCAGGTGTGGGCGTGGGCCGTGGAGTCCAAGACCTGAATGAAACCATCCCATCAGTGGCACTCGCTGTTTACGTCTACACAGGACACTTCATTTTTCTCCATCTCGGGCATAAAACAGCAGTGATAACATGCTTTCCAAAGGACCATGTGGGGGAATTAATGAGGAGGTTTACCAGCACTTCTAATGCACCGAGAAGGTAGCTCCGCATGTAATAAATAGGAGACACTTGCAGAAAAGCACCTCGGAGCGCCAGGCAGTGCGCCACGGGTGCTGGCCACTTCTGCAATCTCAGTGCACAGGCGCTGATTGTCCTCCGTCTGGGCTGCTTTCCAAGAAGGTTTAATAGGAAGACAGAGGCAGTGTCTCCCTCCAGAGCAGAGGGCAGGTTTGCCTACTATCTAGTATCATAAAGAGAAAGTTTCCCCTTGAGACAGAGTTCCAGCAGGTTTTCTGGAGTCTGGTATAAAAGATTTGGGTTCCCCGAGCTCAGGGTTCCTGTGTCACGTGACCCACAAAGGTGGGCGGGCACCATCTGGTGGAGGAGCAGCAGGAGGAAACCAGGGGACTGGTGACCGCCGAAGCTGTGAGTTTGCTACCATAAGGCCTTTGGCGAGACCTTGTCCTCTGTGTCCACCCAGGAATCTCACATCCCGCCAGCTTCCATGAAACTGATGGGCTGACTTGTTAGCTGGTGGGTAGGACCAAACCTCAAAACGTCACAGTGCTTCACACAGAGCACTCAAAAACTCCGTCTACCTGAAACCATTTCCCCCAAAGGTTTGCCACGTGGGCACTAATTGCCCCCACTACAGCCAATATTTTGGTTAAAGAAACCTCCTGTAAATTTGAAAATATATTATCCATGAGAGCTACCACCGTGAGTCATTAATGCCTAATTGCTAATTGGCTTATTGTTTAGTTTGTGAAACACTGGGCAAATGCCAGCAGTAATGGAAAATAGGAGGATCAGCTTGGACAGGAGTTCTCGTGCTAATAGACCCCTTTTGCTGGAGAGACTTCATCCTTGAAAGCGGCACTTCTTGGTGGTGGAAAGCAGAAGGGACGTGGAGCAAAAGATCTCCCTTAGAGGTAAAACATAAACTCCATTTCAACTTTTAAATATGGAATCACATAAAAACGCTAGCGTTGTCAGTACCCTCATTCACTGCTAGTTACTTAGCATCGGTAAATTACCCCGCATCTCCCTTCCTCCCCACCAGCGTGTGCAAGCTCTGGTAGCAGGAAGCACGGCGCACTGATCTCTGCCTCCTCCCTACCCAGCCCCTGACCCTCGCCCCAGCTGCTCCTGGTCGGAGGCCTGTCACACACCCTCGTGTCTGTGCAGCAAATTCTCTGTGCACCGTTTCCTGTTCTGTTACAAGGAGAAACACAACACTATGAGTGCACACCATTCTGTCAAACAGCTCGAGGAAACCAGAACCTCCTGAGACGTATGAAAAACGAGCCAATCATTCCAGGCTACAGGCACCATTTAAAGAGCCTAAGTGTAATATTTGGGATGCTGAATTCTTTTGTATGACAAGGAGACAAGGATGTGTTAGTGGCTATTCTGCTCCTGTAAACAACCTGGCATTGATAACTTTCTCAACTAGTGCCTGTGAAGAAAAACAGGGGTCCACGTCTTTCTTTGCTTTATTTGGATAGTAGTTATTTGTTTTTTCCCCCTTTGGTCTAACCATGTGGTAAATTATGAAGACTTTTTTAAAAAACTGCTAATTCTCTTATTACAGAAGAATGGAAGAGTCAACGGACAGGAGCCCAAACTGGGACTGAAATTTGAAAACCACTTCGGAGCCGGCTAAGAGGAGGGAGGAATGAGACAGCAGGGAGAGGAACAGGAGTCAGGGCCGGGAGGGGAAGGTCAGCATGCAGGGGGGGACGGGGGGGGGGGAGAAGGGGCTGGACCTGTGGGCAGAGACCACCCGGTGACGAGCCAGGCGCACCAAGGGTGCTGGCATCGCCCTGGGTGACGGGAACCCAGTGAGTATTTCTGACAAGTCCCCTTGGTGTGCCTGAACAACCTCCACGGCAGCGTGTGGCCTGGATGGGAGGGACTAAACCAGACTGAGCGAGTCCACCTAGGAGGCCACGTGTGATTACATGATAATATTAATTTAGTCCGCAGTAATTATGGGAGCCCCTGGAGACTCCCTCAGAGCAGGAGGGAGGAACTTGGGGTAAGAATGGGGTCTTCTCATCTGCGCTGATTTTAGGCGAAACTGAAGACACAGCTCCCAGCAAGGCTTTGCATAAGCATTATATAACTTGATGCCTCTATTTCTGTTCTTCAGCAGAGAGCTGCATAAAAGTGGTAGGAGAGCTGGAGAGGGAGGAGAGAGAGAGGAGGCATAATGGGAAGGAAGACAGGGAACAAAAGGAGCTGTGGGCAAACACGGGATGCGGAGAGAGGGCAAAATGGAAATGGGGGAAGATGAGGGAAGGCATTCCTTTTTAAATGGCTAAAAAGTGACCTATTTCTTTCCTTCAAGGTATAGGTGAAAATAGAGACTTAACACCTTTCATGAGTTTGACAGGCTTGCGTTCACCAGCCTGTGTCTCACCAATATTGACACTAGGGACATGCTTGCATTTACTGGGTAGAAAATAAACTCAGGGGCCTGGTGGTGATGATGGTTTCTCCCGCGGGTTCGTTCTGGCCCTCCGATCAGGACACGGCCGCTTGCTTAACCTCCGGGGAAAAGGCTTTCAGAGAAAAATGTCCATTGTGGAAAAATTGCTTCTATCTTCTCAGAAAGTATCCAAGTTACAAGTGAAATGGAAGCTTTATAGAAGCATAAGTGTGCGTTGCATTAGGTGGTAACAGGGCGGTGTGGACACGGGAGGGTTTGGTGCTAATAGCATCACTTAACCTAAAGATGCGCTCCTTCCCCACTTTAACCTTGGTACCAACGGTCTTCCTGTAGCCAGCTTTTGTTTTCAGTGACCTGTAATGTCCTGCACCGGGTTCATTGAAGACCTGGAGAACTGTTATGACCCCTCAAAGACGAAAGGCAATTTTCTTCTCGCTAGGATATTTTGAACAAATTGCTCTCAGTTTTAACATGAATAAGGCTATGAATTTTTGTTTCCCGGACCTGAAATGATGGAATTCGGTGATAGTTTCAATTACAATGATCACATCACATCAATAAATTGCGGTTTAAAAAAATCCTATGGAAGGGGAAAGCTTTCTGTCTTTGTGTGATGGTACTTTGTCCCTTCTGGGCCCAAGCCCAGGGAACACTTTGAAGTGTAATTATTTTGCAGGGTACTTGAACTAGTTCTACTGTTTGAAAAGGCAGTGTTGTAGCAGTTCATTGTTGTTAGCATTACAAAGCGTTGCCGCAGCTTGCAATATAATTAAAGGCTGTTACAGCTAAGAATTTTATGATTAGTCCTGTTACGGCTCATTGAGCTTAAGTTTTGAATTTTGTACTGAGTCCAAGACTAAAATGTTTCTTAGTCGCAGGATGCATTTGAAAGATTGATTTGGACATTGTGCACAGCCCTCTTGTTTTCCCCATCCTTGGGGCACCCCCACGTCCTTCCAGGCCATGGCTGCTGGTGAGGTTAAAGGCTCAAGCCCAGTGAGAGGAAATTAGCTTCTTTGTTCTATGAAGAGCCCAATACACCACTAAGTGGCCCCAGGTGAGGCCCCAGCATCTTAATGAAGTCGTCTTTGGACTCTGCTCTGCTGCCAAAGCCACTGCCACAAGTAGAGTCCCACACTACAGGTCTCGTTCTAGAACGTAAGAGAAGGCTTCTGATGGAAGGAGAGGCACCCAAGCTTTCCTCCTCCCTTTACTGCATGCACAGAGAATGCATAGCTATTTCAACTTCGACAGTAATTTTTATGCAATACAACCTTGTTTAATGTTTGCAGATACAAAATTAGGCCTCTAACAGTAATAAGGAGATTTCTGCCATCAAACAACTTTTTTAATTAGCAGAAGAGGTAACGTCCTTCCTGTTCTTCTTCCGCCTCTGTCCCTCTGCCCATCTCCCCCCCCCTCCCCCCCCGGACACGTCTCTCATCACACCTACTTAGGGGGCGCTGGGACTAGGAGAGGAGAGCGAAGCAAACGTAATCAGGTGCCCAGCACTGTGATAAATACGGGGAGGAAGTGAGATGGAAAGGAAAGAGGAGCATGTGAAATGGTTAGGGGCTCTAAGAACGTCCGCAAAATCAGAATTCTGGGATGGGGTTGCTGGTGGTGGGGTGGGGAGAACAAGGAAACTGTCATAGACTTAAAATATAAGAGAAGATGATCCAAACATAAACCAAAGAGAGAACAGCCCTCTACCACCACCTCTCTGGCCTCTTGGTACTGAACAGTCACGTGTCCACCCGCCTAAGCCCCCACCCAAGAAATAAGGGAGACTGAAAAATACACTACGACATAGGCCACAACATGGTTGAAATTTATGCTGAATGAAAAAAGCCAATGACAAAGAGACAGATACTGTACGATTCCACTCACATGAGGTACTCGGAGGAGTCAAAATCACAGAGACAGAAATCGGACAGGCGGGAGCGGAGGCGGGGTCAGGGGCTGGGGGAGGGGCTGCGGAGCCACTGCTCACAGGGGGAGGAGTCGGGGGCGGGCGCGGTCGGTGGGGATGCGGCACAACCACGCAAATGTGCTTCATGCTGCTGAGCTGGACGCTGAAGAAGGTTTACGGTGTAATTTCACGTTATGTGTATTTTACTGTAACTTCTTTAAGAGGTAATATAAAAACATTAAACCCAGCAAAAGAAACAACAAAAATTCAGCAGTGAAACTAAACAGTATAAACCAATAATGACAAAAGAGGGCGGCATTAGCCAGGTGGGAAATAACTGCAGTATCTAAGAGGCGGGAACGCGACACAAAGGTGGTAACTGGTAATGGCCGGAAGCATTACCCAAACTGTTAGATCAGACCTGGGCCCCCTGAGTGCGGGAGAACGGGAACATTGCGGAGATACAATAATGCGAAGATTGGGGGAGGAAGCGAAATGGGTGCAATGCTCGTTAAGAAGGGACATTTCTCAGCTCCTTGAGAAGATACCCCTAATGGGAATTTTGAGTGGTAATTCCTTTACCACAGTGCCATGCCGACCATGACAAATCTCAATGTCTAGTGAGCTCTGGGAAGAAGGCATTTGCCTTTCGGACCTTGCTAGATGAAAAGACGGATTGTGTCCTCAGGGTTCAGCTCCAGGAGCCTGGGTAGCTGCCTGTGGGCCTTCCCCATCCTGTGTGGCTGCCCCGATGGGTCTCTAGGCAAGGGAACGGGAAGAGTCTAACAGGAGGATAGGGTTTGCTGGGCAGGTGGTGTAAGCCAGACTGTTTACCGGCCAGTCTGAGAGGCGGGCCCTCCCGCCCTGAGACACCCGGTGTTTCTCATCACCGCAGTCCCACTGCCCATTTGAGCCCCCCGAGACCCGGGCTCGGGTTTCCTTGGGGGACAGTGCCTCGGGCCTGGTTCCACTATTACCACTATTCTGTTTGCAAAGTTGTGCTCACACCTACAGGCCTGTGAGATGTTTGCTCGTACCCAGCAAAGAAGAGCATCCCCGATGTCATACTTTTATATTTTTACAAGGTTGATGAAATTTACAATTGCTGCTGTAAGTCAATATTAGCCTGAGTTTGTATATGCTTTCTGTTAGGGAGGAAGAGGGGGTGGGAGGCAGAGAGATGGAGAGAGAAAAGCAATAAGAAGTGGGGGTGGAGGGGCGGTTAGAGACCACCCAGAGCACTCACTGAGTGCAAGCACAGTCTGGAGTGCGGTTGTTCACCAGGAAAAGGGGGAGCAGCTGGCTCGGCTCCCCTGCTCCTGTGCGGGAATGAGACTCACGTGGTGAGAGATCAGAGCAACGTGATGAGACTAGACTCCCGTTCATCCGTCCTGCCTACAATTCGCACTAATCGAATTCCTAATCGAGAATTGAGAATTTGACCAGCTGATAGCGAGAATATAATTACAGGCGCACCTCATTCTCATTCGGGTTGCTTTATTGCGCTTCCCAGATGCCATTTTTACAAACTGAAGGCAAGATCCTCCACCAGCAAAACTTACAGCTCCCTTTATTGGAAGACTCGCTTTATGGCGATGGTCTGGAACCAAACGTGCAATATCTCCCAGGTGTGTCTGCACTAGAGAAAGTTCTTTCTTTTGCCTTAAGGCAGAAGGCTAAATAGTGTTCAGTATGTTATCGTTTTGTTTCGAATGTGATTTTTTGATAAAGAGAAGAAGTCACTTTTAGTGGCGAATGCACCACATCAGACTTTCTTCCAGGACATTCTCTATAAACCGTGAAAAGAAAACGAGGGGCAAGGATGTCTGTTGAAAATGTCTCGGTAATAGAACAGAAGAAGTTCCATGGTCTTCTCTCACACATAGAGGCAGGACCACCCGCCAGTCAGAAGGTCCGCTGAAGATGTAAAACTTAGTCTAGGGCTCTGCTCTGCCCACAATGACACTCTGAACTGAGGCCCCGGTGGCTGGTTCCATTGTCACGAACCAGCCGGAGTGAGGTGCTAGAACAGGCTTCTCCAAAGGAGTCTTCTGGAACATCCTCGTGTTGACTACATCTGAGATTTTTAAATTTTGCATAATGTCAGGATGATGGTGCTATCTTTGTCAAGACCCATTACCTTAGAAATCTTACATATGGGTTCAAGCATTTAATGGGGAAAAAAAAAACAAGAAACAAATAGACTCCCTAAACATTCTAGAAGCTCTGGTCTGCAACATTAGATGCTGAGCTCTGGAATAGCATAGGATCATGTAGGGAAGAATATAAGAAAAAGAAGAAGGAGCTATAAACATTCAGACCCAAAAGTCAGGGCAATTTTCCTCCTTACGGGTATGGAAACACATAAAGAAGTTTACTGACATTTTCAACAGAGTCATATACACAGTGGATTCACTCAATATAAATAAATGTTCAAAAAAGAATAATTTTGTGCATGTTATTTATATTTAGAAAATGGGATAACTCTATTTCAGGATTAAAAGTCAAACAAAAAACACCTAAACAAAGAAACCAGAGGCACTCAGTAGCAGCCAAAGGCAGCTTGGTCCAATTCAAGGGGAACGGACTTGGTGTTTATATCTGGGGTGCAGGTGGCTAAGGACCACGCAGTAGTTTTCGAGCTGGAATCATGCAGCATAGTCTGAAGGCTGGCACTCTCACTGAGTTTAGTCTCATGTTCTTGCGGCAATGCCGGGCTTCTAGAATGCACCCAGAATTGCTAGACAGCTTTGCCAGCACCAGGTGGGCTGAGGGCTGAGCCCAAAGTCTCAGTTTGGTGGCACAACTCACCCTTTCCTGAAATCCCGCTGAACGTCAGGCAGCAAAGCTCATGGCCCCCTGTCACTGGAGGTCTAAAAGTCACTTCCAAGAGCCATTTGTCTTTTGAATATTTAAAAATCTGCGTCTGTTTTTTTTTTCAGCTCAACTTCCATATGTTTTTCTACATACATAAATTGACTGCAGACTTTAAAATGTCTGAAAATCAAAGGATTTAAGGTCTCAGTCTCCTTTAAAATTCTGGGAAGACAACAGAACCCGCTAAAATTTAGTGGCAGCTATATTTATAATCAGACTCGCTCTCCTTGTTCCCGAATCAGCCCTCACTCAAGTGCAGACACATTGTTCTCTGCGGGTGTTTGTCAGCGGCCGCTCAGCCCAGCGGGAATCCATCTTCCTCTGGCGCCGTTATAAACTGCTCACCCTGGTTTCACCACACAGGCAGGGCCAGCCTCGTGCCTGCTGGCTACTCAGACCTGGGCGCCATCCTGCCTGGACGGAGCACTCCGTCTCCCTCCCTTTCTTGTCAACTGGCAAGCCCCAGGTAGTTTCAGGCAGAGGCAGAGAGTGGATGGCTGGAACGTGGGGTGCGGGGAGAGGCCAGGGTATTCCTCCCCAATGTCACCCTCGGGCTATGGTGCTGGTCCCACAGCCACACTGCAGTTGCATCTTCTCCCTGCCACCATTCGTCACAAAACCTCCCCCTGGTCCTGGATTTAGGGCTTTCCTGACAGCCTGTCCCTGGGGGCAGCTCTAACCAAGTCACCCAGGGCTGGGCTTTTGTCCTCCCTTCCCTCCTCACCCTTCAGAGCGGTGGGGGTTGCACCCTCGCCTGCAGCTCCACTGCCTCACAACTTCATGTTTGGCTTCCCAGCTCCCCCAACTCCTCTGCAAACAGTGTCCGTCATTACATGCCCTCTGTCGGAACGCCGAGCCCGGTTTGCGTTGGCATGACAGTATCCTGGCTCACATCGAGGACCGTGAACTCCAGAGACACTGGATAATGTCTTTCGTCCAACATGCTGCCTCCAGTCTGAACCCTCTCTGGTCTGTCTTGACAGTGTTACCTGGAATATCTTTCTAAACCACAAATACAGTCAATTCATCATTTTTTTAAGGAGTCTTTAAGGGTTTCTCATTGCCCATGCCCTTTAAAAGAATTCCTTTTCCTTTGTTTCTCAACCTGTATTTCAGTGAATTAGGAGCTGACAAAATAACTTAATAAAAGGAAAAGTATAAATATAAATGTGTTTCAACACAGAAAAAGTAAATAAATGGAGTGCCCCACGAGATTTGGGAAGCAGACACATAGTCTGAAAATTTGGCTCCAACGCCGTGGTGATTATAAAAGGGCAACATTCAATCACATGACCAACTCTCTTTCCGAGGTTTAGCAAAGTGTTCTTGGCATTTCCATCTGATGGAAATTGCTCGCCTTATCAGGAGTAACAGAGAGCCAAGTAAACAGGACTTAAAACTTTCATATAAAGAAAAGGTTTGCAGCTAACAGGTATTTGAAAGTCACAGTTCATGAGAGATGGATGAACTGCCTGTCATTCAAACAGTCTCTCATAATTACTGGTTGTCTCTAAGGTTTTAATAAGTGGGAACAGGCGAGAATTAACTTTGTGCACAGGCACGTTCTAATGCTATTAAGAGAGCTCCACATTCTTCAAAAACCAAACAAACAGCAGGCAAGGCTAACATTACTGGATTCGACTCTGAAGACGCTGATAAGCCTTTCTCCTGAATATGTGGGCTCTCGATTTTCCCACCGACGTGGTGTAGCGCAGGAGCTCCAAACCGGGGAGCTGCACTTCTGTCCATGATATTACGAATAACCCAGCCAAGGACCAGCAGATGTGGGCATGCCATTTTCTACTCATGTTACAGGGGAGTGCAGCCATGGCTGCTGATCCTTGCAGGAGGGATAGAGAGAGACCACACCCCCACCTCCAGCCTTGATGCTACTTATGGGGTTAGGGAGGGAGCAGCGTGTGAAAACCCTACACTTTTGTAATAAACTCAGGGGCCTTGAGAGGGCTGGGACATCTAGATACAGACTGTTTTTCTGGTTCCTTATGGCTGTTGGCCAGGCAGCCCCCTGTCCTCTGAGGTCGGGCAGGGGCCCTGTCCTGAGCTACCCACACGTGGTCAAAAGAATTCCTTCAGGCAAGGCCATGATATTCCACCCCAAATTAACAAAAAAGAGAAAAAAAGAGTCCCAGCTATGAACAAATGATTGGCTGTCCCCTAATTCTTCTTACACTGAGTAGTGCAGAAAATTATCTAAATAGAGTTTATAAAATTTCCACCAACCCCATAGGATGTCTCATTTTTCCCCAGTGAATGTCTAATTGAGCAAGAGAGTGCCCTATTGACATTGCCAGAAAGAATTAGTGGGAATATATACTTCTAAACAACCAAACCAAATGATCTAAAATGGAGGGTTTTATTTTTTAAATATAAATGAATTTAAATTCAGAGACTTCCACCAAATACAATATAACATGTTCAGTTTTAGGATAATGAATTTTAAGCCATTCTTCCTAATACTCAATTATAGCAAGACCAATTGTGTTGAGTCCAATTCTGGTTTTAAAAAAATTAAAAATGATAGTATAAGGGATTTTTTAAAAGGATAATCTCCAATGTTCAGAAGTGCGTAGGGAGAAATAATACTCTCAGAAACAATTCACAGACATGAAATCAATAAAACCTCTCTTTAGTGTTATCAGTATATATCAAAATTCTTAATATATGTATAGACCTTATGAGTGAATAATATCAATTCTAGGAATTTTCCAGGAAAATGCTTATGGGAAAGTACTAAATTTTCCACACAGATGTTCATCACAGCATTGCTTCTAAAACTGAAAAGCTAAAAATGACACAAAAGAAAGTTGTTAAGTAAATGATCGTACATTCCCACAATAGAGCATGATGCAGCTATTAAAAGCTGCGTAGACGAATTTAGTCATGTTGAAAGTTCTCAGTATATTATGCGAAGGAACTCTTGCTAAGGAGACTTCCAGTAAAACGAGGCAAGGGCAGATGGGACACATACAGGTAGGCACACTTCCTTCCTGAAATTCTGAAAATGACAGTAAAGAGGTTTTTTAAAAGAAATAAACCCACTGAGACAAAGACAGTAGAGGCAACGGTGGCAACAACAAGCAGATAAAAATATGGTCACAGACTTAGCAGATCCAAGAAAACAGAGCCCAGAGTCAACAATGGGGAGAACCAATAAGCAACTGGATTTCCATAGTGTTCCAGAACGGGAAGGGCTTGAAACTGATTGGCATCCAGCACTCGCCCAGCTGTTCTAAAGGAGGCACTAAACATGTAAAGACTGAGTGGAATTTGGATTAAGAGGCAGTTAAGAAAAACATCTTTAATGACAATGCAAACAAGGAAAGCATTTAGAGGCAAAACCTCAAAGTCTTTGGGCTCAAGAATTTTTTCTCAGGACTTATTTTCTTTAGATTCCATGCAGGTGGCCTCTCCCTGGAACAGGACTGGAGACTCCCTTCCTGGACACTAGACAGACGGTTTCCAGCACGCAGGAGGGTGTGGGCACCATATTGAAAACAAGGATTAAGTCAAAGTTTATGTAGCAAACAAAAAAATCTGATCCTAAAATTTATAAATAGCTGCAAGGGACTCCAAATGGTCTGAACAAGCTTAGAAAAGAACACGGTTCAAGGACTCATGCTTCCCAACATTAAAACTTGCTACAAAGCTGGAGTAACCAAAAAGTGTGCTAGTGGCACAAGGCAGACACACATATTTCTGGACCCTCAGTCTGTTTTCCTTCTCTATGTGTAGAAAATACATAGTCCCATACATCTTTGGCCCTTGATCTTCAACACAGTTGCCAAGAACATTCGGTGGAGAAAGAAATGTCTTATGAACTAATGATAATGGTGCAATGGACCATCTACATGCAAAAGAATGAATTTGGATTCCTACCTCATACTGTACACAAAAAGTAAATTCAAAATCAGTCAACTAGATGTAAGGTCTAAAATTATAAAACTATCAAAAGAAAAACTTAACTGCAATTTTTTTGACCTTGGGTTAGGCAAAGGTGTCTTTAATTTGACACCAAAAACACAAACAACCAAAAGAAAATAGATAAATTGAACTTCATCAAAATAAAAAACTTTTATGCTTCTGAGGAAACCGTCAAGAAAGTGAAAAGAAAGTAAAATTTCAACACACTGAAAATATTTGAAAATCATGTATCTGGTAAGAGACTTGTATCTAGACTACAAAACTCAATAATGAAAAAACAAATAACCCAGTTAAAATGGATAAAGGATCTAAATACACATTCTCCGAAGATATATAATATATATGTTCAGTGTCTTTACTGTGGTGGCAGATACACAAATATACACACCTGAATAAATTTTACAGAACTAAATACAGAAACACAAGCATAAAATACAACTAAGACTGGGAAATCTGAATATCATTGGATCGTATCAATGTCGATATTCTACTTGTGAAGTGGAACTACTGCTTTTCTAAATGTTAACGTTTGAAACCGGGTGAAGAGTATGCATGAAGTGTATACAGAATCTTTCCATATTATTCCTTACAACTATCTCTGAATCTATAATTAACTAAATAAAATTACTACTAAAATAAATATAAATAAATAATCCTTCCCCCATGTACATCAATGTGAAATTTCTAAATTCTGGAGACCAACAGAAAATTCCTACAAGTTTCTTGGGAGGAGGGCATGAAATATATCTATTCATACAAAAGATCAAGAATAAGAATGACACAACTTTTCAAGAGCAACAATAAAAACCCAAACCCAGTAAAGCAACTTCTTAAACATTCTGAAGAAAAATTCTTTACTTATCTAAATCATCAATTAATTGTAAAGGTAGAAACTAGTTTTTCTTCAAATGTTCAGAGGCTCTCAATATTCTACTTATTGACCTATGTGGCCTTATCTCAGGAATCTCCTGAAGGCTGCATTCCATAAAAGCAAGGAAGCAACCATGGAAGAGAAAAGCAGGACACCCTCAAATGGTGCTGAACTCAGATGTGGTGTGATGCCACTCCAGGGCGGTGGCGCAGAGCGATCACAAGACAGTATCTCTGCACAGAATCAGAAGGCAACCGAAATGGCCGGAGGACCCCGAAGGGTGTGAACAGTCTTCATGAAATGAAATTTATAAAAAGCCTCAGCAAACAAAGTGCTATACTGGAAAGAAAATGATTCAGAGCGAACTGCACAGCTCAGTCGGATGTGGTTTTTATATAGTCATGACAATAGAAACACTACAGTGATATAACCAAGATTAAAACACACCCAAACTGAAAGGACCGAGAGATGAGATGTGTGTGTGTGTATCTGGTGGAGGTTAGGATACGGTGAAAGAGAATTAAACCCTCAGAGGGTGACGGTGGATGGAATGACCCTAAAAACCCTTTGCATCAGTTTGCTAACGACTTTCTGGACAAGCACCTAAAAGAGTTTCAGAACTTAAAGATGAGCTAGTGTACTCCCACACTGGCTGGCCTCTCCCGGGTCAGCAATCGTGTGACGTAGGCGGAGACATGGCTGATTATCTTAAAGCCACGTCACACCACCTGTTTTTCACCGATCTTGATCAGGATCAGGGAGAGGACAGCGAGGAGTGTCCCCTCAACCCCTGAATCAACAGGAGCAGGCGGGAGCCTGAAACCAGGTCTGGCCCCGCAGGTAGGAGAGAAGTTGAGAAAGCCTGTGAGGGGAGAGAGACGTGGGGTTCCCCTCTTGGGTAAACAAGAGGCAAATGAGGAAGATGAGGAAGTGGCTCTACCTCTCGCCACCCCTGGCACCTGCTTCAGACACTCTTCTGTGAGGATGTGACCGTTCCAGGAGTGTGATGAGGCCAGTCCCAGAGAGGTCCCTCCAGAGCGCTGGTGTCTCTGAGCCACACCACAGCCAGCATCTGAGTGGTCAGAGAGGCCCCATTGTTGCAGGCCAGCTTCGGCCAAGCTTCCCACAGCGTCCCATTGAGTAGAAGCCCTGCAAGCCCCGGAGGAGGACAGGGGCCACAGAGGGATCCAGACTCGTTAATAAGATTACGATTCTTGCTTTGATGTGAACCAGCTACTCGTGAAGTACGAGCGCCAGCTGCTAAAACCACCTTAGCCAGTACAGCTGAAAGGAGGGCTCTCCCGAATAATTTTACGTAGTGGCCATTTCTAAAAGTCAAACTCACAATAGGCATGCATGATTTAAATCCAATGATGTTCCTTATCATCTTATATGAAGATGGAGCTAGTCCCAGTCAGTCGGTTAAAAATGTCTGTGATATTTGCCCACAATTTTTCCATAAAGGTAGAGTAAGCACTTGTCCCCTGTCAGTAGACAGTGGAGACATCCAGATAAATTAGACTTGGCTTCTGCCCGTAAGGGACACATAGCTACTCTCCAAATAGAAAATATTTAGGTGTCTTCAGTCAAATCTGGAGTCAGCCCTGGGTCGTGATTACACAACTGTCCCTCCCTGTGGGAAGAGCAGCCGCGAATGCTCCAAGGGATGAAGTAGAAGACACATCTGGTGTGACATCTCTGTGGCTCTTCAATGTCCCTGCGGACTCAGAGGGAGGTGGCTGTCAGGCTCCTTCAGGCAGGATGCAGTTCCGGCTTAAAAAGAGGACATATTTCTCCTCTTAGAGACATAGAAACAGCAGTGTCACAAAACACAGAGAACATGTCCCTTCTTGTCCACCACAGAAGCGTTAAAACAAAGCCATCGTATTTATGCAGGGTGAACTGAAAGGAATCGATCTTCAGTTCCAAACGAGAAATAATAAATGACCAATCACAAGGTCTCGGCCAGTGATCCCTTCTTGAATCAGAAAGTTGACGTATGATGAATCTTAGACTCAGTAGCTTAATGATGACTATATTGCCGACAATGTAATTAACCTTGTTATGATAATAATAATGAACAACGATAAGGAAATCTATCATGAGTTATTTTAAAAATGCATTCTGCTCAGGACTTTCTTTTTAAAATTGGGATTGAAACCAAATCCTCATGAATGAAACCCTGCACCCCTGTCATTTCAGCAATTTTACCTTAAACCAGAAAATTACATTCATCACCTTGGATCGGACCAAGCGATGCCCGCTCCCGTTTGTATATTCTCCTTTGATTTCTCTGACAGAGGGGATCGCAGTGGGCTCTTTCCGGGGATAATGACAGGGCTTCCTCGGCTGAGGCCACACTGTCCCCCGGATCCGTCTGACTGATAGACAGACAATCGGCATCAAAGGAAATGAATACTTCAATTAGCAAGTGACTCAAAGGCAGCTCGGACACCGGGTCCTGAAGTTGATGACTATAATAAATGCTGACAGGAGAAGCCTGGTCTTTGGCCAAGGAGGTCTTTATGAAATAGGGAAGTCATTTCAAAGCTCTACATCCTTCAACCCAAAGTCTCCACATCGCAGATTTTTCAGCTTTCACTTCTTCCTCCAGGGCCCGAGAACCATCAACCTGACAGCACTATGGAGGTGAGTTAGTGGAGGAAGGATGGTCTTTTCGAGAAATGGTGCTGACATGCAGAAGAAAAAAAAACAGCCACAAAACTTTAATCCATTCCTCACACTATGTAAAAATTATTAACTCAAAAATAGTAGACAAAAATGCAATACCTAAAACTTTTGGTAGAAAACATTGTACCTTTGGGAAAAGTTTCTTAGAAACAGTATGGAAAGCATGATGCATAACGAGAATGACAAATTGGACTTTATCCAAATTAAAAACTTCTGCATTGTAATATCACTGTTAAGAATATAAAACAGCAACCCACAGACTGGGAGAAAATAATTACAGAACATATATCCCTCAAAGGACTTGTGTATAGAATATATAAAGAACTTTTACAACTCAATAATATGATTGAAGAATCTTATTTAAGCCCAGGCAAAAGATTTCAACAGACATTTCAACAATGGAGATATGCACATGGAAAAATGCTCAGCCTCACTCGTCATTAGGGACGTGGAAATCAGAACCGTAATGAGACACAGCTCTCCATGCCCTGGAGTAACTGACATTGAAAAGATGGACTGTGCACGAGAAGTTCAGGCAGCGATGTGGGGCAATGGACAGTGTCATACACTAGTAATGGATACAACATCACAACCACTTTTTAAACGTTGGGTAGTTTCTTAAAATTTAAACACAGCCCTACCACAGAACCCAGCCATTGCACTCCTAGGTATTTATCTAGGACAAAGGAAAACATGTTCATATATGGACTTGTACATATGTGTCCACAGCAGATTTATTTGGAACACCCCCAAACTGGAAACAACCCAAATGTCCTTCTCCAGGTGAGTGGACAGACAAATTGGCTATATCCATGTAATGGAATGCAACTCAGAAATTTTTAAGAAACGAACTATCAATATTCACTACAACTTGAATGAATTTCAAAATAATGATATTGAATGAAGACAGACAAATAGAACATAGACTATGTGATTCCATTTATATAAATTCTGGGAACTGCAAACTCACATAATAATGACAGAAGTCAGATCACCGGTTTCCTGGACACAGTACTGGGGTGGTGCAGGGGGGTCTGGGGGGAGAGGTTATGAGGTAGAGCAAAGAAGCCCTTGGGGGCAGTGGATATATTCTTACAGAAACATGAAGTACTGAATGTTTCCTCTGCTCAGTTCTGTGCTAAGTCCTTCTCAACGTTATCACGTGTAATTCTTAGAACAATCCTATGAGGATCATCCTGGCATCACTCAGTTTAAAAACTAAGAAATGGAAGAGTTAAGACAACTGCCTAGGGTTACACAGCTGGTAAAGGCAGAGCCGACATTCAAACCCAAGACTGTCGATTCCCGAGCCCAAAGCCTGACTTCACAACCTGGGCGCGCTGTTCGGAGCTCCTCAGGGAATGTTGGGGACTCCTTGTGCAAAATGCAAGCTCTTCTCTGACACCTTGTCGATCACGTTTTTCAAAATGACTGACTTGGGTAAACTGAATTATCTCTCTTACAAATAACTTTCAAGCAAAGACTCAATGTCCAATAATTTTGAATCCAGAAAAAAAATGCTGTTAGAATTTCATGTCCACAATGGAGTCCCTTCTCTTTGCCAGCATGTAATTATGAGAGCAGTGTCAGAACCTGTGAGGTGCTTGAAGGAGGGGCCTTTAAGAATCCTCTATCAAAAGAGTAATACTCACAAAAGACTTTGCAGATAGGAACTATCACTCTTTTTCTGTCTTCTTTTTCTTTTCGGATGGCTCAAACAGCGGATATTCATTTTCTCAGTTACAGTTGAGAGAAGTCCAAGGTGTCAGAAAATTTAGTTTCTGGTCAGAGCACTTGCCTTCCTGCTGTGTGCTGGGGGTATGCTGGGTGGGGGCGGGTACAGCTCTAACCAAGTCTCTTCTTAAAAGGACAATAATCCTATCAGGTGACAGCTACACTCTTATGGCTGCATTTAACTTTTTAGAAACATTTATCAGGGTGACACTGTTTAATAAAATTATATGGGTTTCAGATGTACGATTCTATAATATGTCACCTATATATTGTGTTTCTTGCTGGTAGCCAGTCTACCCAACTACCAGGGTGTCCCCGCTATGGTCCAAGGTGGTGGTGGGGGAGGGGGGGATCTTACACTGAGCTGTAGGAAACTAGAAATATCAATGAATGGGGCCCGAGGGTGAAAAACTAGCAAGATAATTGGATAGGAGAAAGCCCTTCCCCCCTTCCTGGCACCAGACTGGAAATGGAACTGGGGAAAGGCAGGCACTTGGGCCACAGAAGTTAAAATGGGGTGGGGGGAGGGGGTGCTGACCAAAGAGGCCTGGCAGTCCAGCCTGGGGAAAGAAGGGATTGGTTGGGAGGTGGACCCACCCAAAGCACGCGAAAGTCTAGGAAGCTGATTGGTCATCTTGAGAAGACACTCGGCAGCTGCCACACCCAAACTGATATCACCCCAGGGGAACAAAGAGGCTCTTGCTCGAGCCCTGCACTCCCATGGTGGGTGCACTGGGCTGTGCTCTCCCTGGCCCATCGGTCTCCAGGGGGGAACCTCTCTCTCCCTCCTACTTGCCCACCTGGTGATGCACAGGTCAGTGCCTTCGGGAACTCTCTCGCCTGGGAGTACGTGACCTTGTGGCCCTAGAAGCCACAGGGCCTATGGTGGCGCTGGCTCCACACGCAGGCTGCAGGAGGGCGCCTGGAATGAATGGCAGTAGGGGACAAGCTAAGCTACCTGGACAAGGACTAGGACTGCCTAGCAGCCACCTGTGGGCTCCGATGGACTGTACTTTAAACTGGAGCAGGAACTCTGGACACTGGCTTTCATCTTGGTTGTGCTGAGGACGGCTGGGCTTTCTCCATGGCGGGAAGACGAGATGGGCCTGGGACGGAGTCTGCTGTTCTCCCAGCTCACGCAGCACCTGAGTGACACCTCTTTTCCTTTTGCACCGGCATCTGCCTCACAAGTTGGCTGTTGTGGTGACAGGCAGCTGAACCCCTAATTTTTTTGTTGAGTTACATGTTCGCCACTCCAAGTCCAGTCTCCTTCCATCACCATTTATCCCCCCTTTACCCTCTTTGACCTCCCCCCACCCCTTCCCCCTTGTCATCACCGTACCTCTGTCTGTGCCTATGGATTTTGTTTGTTTTTGCTTAATCCCTTCACCTTTCACACCCAACCCCAGAACTCCCCTCCCCTGACAGCTGGAATTATCACATTTGATATTGGTAACTCTCTTTCAGGATTATATTGCTACACCAGTCAAGTTCTCAAGATTTCAAATGAGGGGAAAGATTATTGAACTTTCATGTGATATGGATTTGAAATAAAAACTACTCAGGTTTAGGTGATAGCCCTATGCCACCAAAGAACAAAAATCTTTTTACATAAAAACCTTGGAATATGAGATTCATGAGCTCCGTTCTCTTGGGTTCCTACTGACTGTCAATTAAGTTCGTGCTTAATACTGCTGCATGGAAATCCCTACATGCAAAGGCAGAGGACGCTGCTGCTTGAGGGTGATCAGATTTGAAAAACATCGTGACAGATGCTGCTGGCAACTCACAGCAGAATATTCAGATGCAAATCCCACTTGACATCGACAGTGTAATATTGATCTTTGACAGTCCTGACTGCTTCCGAGGGAGGATCTTTTGAGAGTGTAGGTTGAATGAAATGCTCTTTTAAAATGCTGGGTTTTTTTTTAAATTAAAATACTCCGCATTAGGAATAGGAGTTCATTAAAGTCTTGTGGAATGTTTTGTCTGTTTCTGCTTCTGTGTTGGAGGAAAGCAGCAGATCCATGAAACGGCCACCTTACATGGTTTTGAACTTGAGCATGCTTGTTGCCTTGTGAGTGGGATGTGTCAGTCATGGCCCTTCCTGTGGCAAATGGCTGGAATCCCAGGTGAACCGGCCAGGGTGGGCTATGTGCAATTTATCGGCTCGTATAACCTATCTCCTGAAAAGGCAGAAGTGGACCTGAGCCCTGGCCCTCAAACCGAGGTCTCAGACAGGTCTGGTTGATGTTTTGCCTCTTGAATCTTCCCGTCGGCTTCGTTCCCTCAGATAATGTTCTCCGTGGGGGCTTATCTGGGTCGGTCATTCTGCTAGAGCTTATGACTAGAGAAGAGAAAAAGCTCTCTTTTCACATCTTGAACTTGAGTCCGCACACAAGAACGGGATTGCCCCAACTTGGATCATCGCCCCAGGTTTGGAGTCACGTGGGAAGGAGCTGACAAACCTGACCGATGCCCTCCCACCCACCACAGTAGACAGGGGATTCCTTTCTGCTGTCAGAAGGGGGAGCCCTCTGGATACATAAACACCAGAGATATTCCAGGGAACAGAGACGATTGGGGTAGCGTTAAAGAGAAGGAGAATTACCATCTTCCCAAATTGTCACTATGATAATAGTGAGTAATCATTACTGTGTATCTGTGTGTGGATACACACACACACAAAACATATTTGGGGCACCATGTTGAATCAGGTTGAGTGATCCGTAAATTCACTCTTGCCCACCTTGGAGGGGCAGTACTTTTAAGTGACCTAAAAGGAATGTCAGATCTCCAGTTTTCCCATTTTTATAGATAATCCATACCACAAATTCCCATTGGCCTAATTAGAATTGTTTCCTCGCTAATAGGGGAAACCTACAATGTTAGCCACGTGGTAATGGTTACTTTTCCACCCCTGGGATGCCACATTAAAGTTTTAACGATATTCTTTGTACAGATTGCAGCCAGGTTACATGTGTTAAAGGATGGCTCGGGCACGTACGCGTGCATAGGATAATTATGCAGTATTCCCTGTTTATTTATGAAGTGTCACATTAAAGTTTAAACCAAGATTCATCATTGAGTCTAGATGTCCCAGCACAGCAAACAGCAGTTGGCTCTTCAGCCTGGTGGTTGAGAATTAAATCAGTTCAGCTTCTAAAACCAGCTCTTCAGTATTTAAAGACAAAGCTCCCGAATTAAACCTCACGGGGCTTAAAACAAGTATTGCTCGTTGTGGCTATGAGTCAGCTTGAGGAGTGGAAGTTTATTGAATAAGTTTAATAGAAGAATCACTGAAGTTATTCACGATAAAATATGGGGCGTACTTTCACTGTATTCTAGCATTTCTGATGCTGATTCTTGTCACGTGGCTGGATTCGGCAATAACTCTCGAATCCACTGACATCAGTTTGTGAAATTCTGTGAAAATGAAAAGTAAAAAACCAATTCGAAATGGAGATCTTTCGAATTTTCTACTTCATCCCTTAATCTGCCAAATCACCTGTTTTTCTTGCTCAAAACCTGTAATACGTGCGAAAGTCAGCTTGGCTCCTTAGGAAACCATGCTGGAAGGAAAGAGGAGGCTCTGGCATGGGGCTCCAGTAAGGGGCAGTGAGTCCGGTTTCGCGGCCCCGCTGCAGAGAGGTTTGGAAGCACAGGTAATCCTGCGGGCCCGTGGTGCACGCTGTGCCCAGAAGCCGGGCTTGGCGCAGGGAGATACTAGGAGTGTGAATCCCAGCGTGCATCGCCTCCCAGGCTCCGGACTCCTGGATTCAATTGCTCTCCTCTCCACGAGGTATCTGCCGAGTATCCACAATGTGCCTCGAGGACACAGTGGCCAGGAAAACAGCCCCACACGGCACTGAGGGTGCCGCCGAAACACCGTGGATAAATCAAGCAGCCACAGAAACGGACACGCTCTGAAGGAGAACAAAGCACAATGCGATCCGGGGGAAACACTGCGCGGCCGCAGCGGGGGCAGGGCAGCCGGACAGGGACCCTGGAGGACCAGGAGGGTTGCCCGAGCTGGCGTGGAAAGGGCAGGAAAGATTGCATTTATTTTCAATGTTCTGGTAACCACATTAAAAAAGGGGGGGATAATTTAATAATACATTTAACTTAACACAATGGTATATCCACAGTGACATAATTTTACTCTGTCGCCAGTGTCCAATTCCATCGATGAGATCGTTCACGTTCTGTGTACCTACGAGGTTGTCGAAGCACGTTCTACACTCAACTGCGGGTCTCAGTTCAGGCCAGGCGCGTGCCGAGCGCTTGGGAGTCTGTGCGCGACCATATGGGACAGCCCAGCTCTAGAAAAACAAACACATGATTATAAGCTGTGCTGGGTGCTCAGGAGATCAAGGCCAGACAGCATAGGGGCGAGGGAAGCCAACAGAAGTTGGACAGGCAGGGAGAGCCTCTCTGCCCAAGTACTGTGGGCGCTGAGTCCTAAAGCGTGGCTGGGCACCAAGGCCCGCCAGAGTTGCTTTTCCCTGTGAAGGGAGGCAGAGGCATCTGAAAACCACGGTCGGGGCCTGGCCCGCGGGGATGCACAGGGTGAGGGCAGATCCCGGAGTGGGAATGCGGGGGTGGGGGCCGCTCAGGGGTCACCTGAGATATCTAGATAACAGCCCATTCAGTTGGAAAGCCAGAGAAGGGACTGAACAGGTTACCCTCCATCTCCATCACGGCAGCCACTTGCATGGTCAAAGGGGGTCTCTCTTCCTGCCTCCCACTGCATGGGGGAGACTGAGGTCTGGATGCCTGGCTTGGGGAGGGTGTGCTGGCTGCCTTCCTCACTCATCTCTAACTTGGAGGACTTGGCTTTAGGGATTTCATTTTCTCCACATGTGAGGCAACCTTGATGAACACCATAAAATATGGTGGACCCAGATAATAAGACCTGAGGTTGGCCTAGTATTTTGAAACATGGTCTTCTTCCACCAGCGAAATTAATTTTTTCAGAGCATAATATACAATAAAGTATCACAGCATACATGAATAAATGGTGTCACTACTAAATTAATTACCAAGGGCATAGCAGGAGCTATAATTAGAGCTTCACTTTGATAATGAAGTTCAGAGGCTATAGAAACTCCGAGTATTACATCATTAGAGTTTGAGTTTTAAGCAATGAGTTTCTAGAAACTACGATGATATTGTCTCTACACTGTCCCCTCAGATCATAACGTCCTGGATCACGCTGTTTCAGCAGCATTTTCCTAACCCTGCAAAATAACCGTTTACTTCTTTCGTGTGTCTAATTTTTCATTACCACGCCAGTCTCGCCTTTGAAATTTAATATGTAATTTCAAAGCAGAAAATGGACTCTAGTTTCTAAATTAATTATGGGAATTATCCAACTCATTTTTTAAAGCATCGGCAGGGCGCCTGCAGTGGACTAAACCTTGGGATGAGCCCCCGAGAGCTTTGATTGTAGGGAACGGCTGTGGTTTCCCCTGGTAGCTAATTAGGAATATTCATATCACCACCTTTTGTCTGTGAAACTAAGAAAACAAAAGAAATGTGTTTGCACCCACATAAGGACAGGGTGAGAGCTTCCTGTAAGTGCGTTACTTCCTGGGTTCTGTTAATGGAATATTAGATAAAGGGTTCGAAGTACGTCCCTCTGAACGTTTATTTCCTCCATCCCTTTGAGATATTTTGAATCTCGATTCTGGCATGAACTAGACTAGCTGAAGTAGGCTCCTTTCTTATTCGTCAGTTTCCGTTTTCATTTTTTGAGAACATCATGCCTAAATATAACTAACAGGTGCCCTCTAAAAACCGAGAGAAATTTCCAAGGTGGTCAGCCATGTGTTGAAACATGGAACATCTCCGAGTTTTCCACAGACAACCCTCCTCACCCGGCATCTATGATCTGTTGTATGAAAGAGAAACACGCGCGCGCACACACACACACACACACACACACACACACAGAGGGGCATCTACCGACACAGCAGTCTAATGGTTGAGAAAGGTAAACGTGTGGGGAGAAAACACGCTTTCGCCAGTGTGTGCGAATGCAAGCAGCCCACCTCTTTCTGGTCAGGGTTTTGCCGGCGCTCACCACTCAAATGCCTGCACTGTTACTCACGGAGGGAAGCTTGAATGTTTGCATTCCCTTCAGAAGCCTCAGAATGACTAAGAATCATTTTAAAGAACTAGCAGGAAGCGTGAAACATCATCTGACCTGACCTTCTTGAATCAAACGGAAACAACAGAGATATTATCCTTTGAGGGAAAGTGGTAAAGAAATAGGATACAGCCTCCAGGAGCAACTACATTCCGATTTGTAAAAGCCCAGATGCTCAAGAAATCCTTCCTTGTAACATTTTCCAAACCCTTATACCTTCATGTAAACTCCAGTTTTACTCATGACCTAAGTGTGGTATAAAAGCAACAAGACATTATTATTCTCTGCAAAACAGCCCTTTCGGTATTCGAAGCCAACATTCAGTTCTGCCCAGCCCTCTCCTCTGAGCCTAGAATGCTAATAGAGTTCACAGATTTTATTGGCCGTTAATTTTTCCCTATACATAATAAATGTCCCTCTTTAATTTTAAAGGGGAGATACCGCCTCATTATCTTCTGGCAGTATTAAAGATGCTGGAAGGGTGATTATAAGGCCTTTATCTGTCAAACATTTGGGTCTTTCTCCCCAGTTCTTGGGCTCTCCTAGAAGTTAGGCTTGTGGTGGCTTCTTTTCCATCTCAGATGAGTCTGGTTCCCTGGGTGTCTCCCTCCTGGGGGTGTCTGAGAAGGAGGACGGGGACAGGATGAGCTCCTTAGCCTGACTTCCCCAGCTTCTCTTTCCTGGAGCAGGAGCTGAATGACGCAGAACGGAGACACAGGGTACATTTTTAGGTCAGCATTCCACGTCGCTCCAGTTTTCCCAATCATATGGGAAGGTGCCTGTCTTGTTTCCTCAAGGAGCGAAAGCCCAGCAGCTCTCAAAAGCTATTCCAGTCTCCGACTTCTAGGCACCTGACCCGTTACCTCTACACAAATATATCACATTTTTCTCACTGCTGCCCTTGGCTTTGTCCCTCTCTAATGTCTAAGCATTCCTCTGTAAACCTTCCAGGTGCTTTGTGAAAATGCTGATGTCGTTTCCCACTTGCTACTTTATTTTGAATAATACTGACACGCAAAGAAAGGCAACAGTTGAAAATCCGTTGCCTGTTCAACTGCCATTCACGGCCTACTCAAAGCAATTGGCCCCTTTCTTGGCTAACACTGTAAGACTTGCAACACTGTTTAGATACCTGGAGGTCTAAGTGGTTTGTAGGCCTGCCCCTGTCCTGCCCTGGTTTACTGAGAGAGAGGGACAGAGAGAGGCATCTGGAGGGGGCACGCACTAAATGTAACATGCCGGGGATCCGAGTAGGGAAATGGAAAGAAAACAAGCCCCCCCCATGACATCACTGCACTGCCCAGTGAAACGGCCCCGCCAGCCCCTGGATTTCTTGTTAGGTAAGATAATAAATTATCTGTTATTTAAAACACTTTTAGTTAGGTTTTCCATTAGTGCAGCCTAAAGCTCTCTAACTTATAGAAAGCTTTTACTTGGGAGGAAAAAAAAGGCAAATTAAATTCAAACTGAACAGAAACAGTAACAAACATAATGGAATTCGGGCTGCGCCTCCAGCCTGTGATTCAAAGGGCTGCTCCGAGAGCACTCGCAGCGTTCCTGGCCTCCAGCGACCCTCTCACGCTCGTCTTCACACAAGCCTTCTTGGGTGGGCATTTAACACACAAGGGCACAGGGTGGCGCAAGACTGAGCTACCCGATCTAAACAGCCCAGCTTGGAAGTGGAAGAGCTGGGAACCCAAGGCGGAACCTGGTCGTCTCTTACATGCTATTTTGCTTAGAAATGCAATGAAGATTTTTTTTTTTGGTGGATATAAAAAGGCCAAAATGTTATTGCAAACAAGTATTTCCACAGGCTAGAATTTCAGAAAAGACCAAACCAGCGTCTGCTAGAGCCAGGCCGTGCATCTGAAGGCTGTTCAGCGGTCTCCTAAGAGTCTGTACGCCGTGTGTTCCTGCCTTCCAGACATTCGCGCGGAAAGCAGAAATGCCCCCCGTGTGTGATCCCCACGACATCCTGCCTGTGTGCCCACAGGCTGCCCGCCGCTCACAGACTCTCTTCCCCTTCTGGAAGCTCCCGTTGGCCTGCAGCTCCCACGGGACCACAGTGACTGTTGGGCAGAACCTTTAGACCCACAACAAAGCCGCTGAGCCAGGCCAAGCATTTCTGAGAATGTTTGCTTGGCTCCCAGCAGTCATGAGAAGCCCGGTTTAGTGTTTTAAACAATGCCCAAGGCTTCCCAAGGGAAAGACCCATTTCTTGAAACAAGAAAAGTAAACCACAAATGAAAGACAATGTTTGAGGAAAATGAGAAGTCTATCTGACGATGTTTGAATGATAAGGATCGCCGAAATGCCTCTCAGCTGCCATCCGCTAAATAGGATTCTGCTCTCGAAAGATATCTGCATGGTCCTCCTGGAATATCACAATAATTCTTTGATATACTTGTAAAAATCAAGTGGAAAGATAATGCCAGAAGAGGAGTTAAATATTACCCATCTATCCAGTGCAAATTAATAGAACACTTGTTTCTAGCTTCCATATGTATTCTTGGAAATCCTCTACTCGCACTGGTTATTAACTCCCGGACAGAAGGCCCTCTGAGACCCTGAGCACCGGGCTTTAGATCCACAGTCTCACTGCAGACCCACAACGGTCCTCGGAAGTAGCATTGGTACTGTTGGTTTTCACTCCGGTGAAGAATTTGATCTGTAGTCATCGGTAGGTTTGTAACTTGCCTGCTATGGGCTAAATGTTGGCATACCCCCCAAATGCTTATGGTGAAGCCCTAACTTTCAATGTGATCGTGTTTGGAGACAGGACATTGGAGAGGTGGTTATGCTGAGAGGAAGGCACCCCACGGACCCACGTGTGGGAGCCTGTGCTATGGTAGTTTCTTTGAGTGGAAGGCTGCCTCCATGTCCCATCTCAATCCGTCCCACCATTGAATAAACCCAGTCGTGTCTTCAGCAAGGGCAAAGCCAAGGCCAGTGTCCAGAGTTTCTGTCATATTAACGCTGAGTCCTTAGGTGGCAGCCAAGTGGTCTCGGTCCCCATGCAGGTAGCTTAGCACAGTTCCCAGCTGTGCTTCGGTACCCACACTCTGGCCTGGAGCCCGGGTTTGCAGTCTGTGTGGCTGCTGGCTACGTGGCTGCTGAGGCCACATGGCTACGGAGAGAGAAGGGGCAAGTGGGCGAGGTGAGCAGGGGAGAGAGAAAGTTTCCTGTTCCCTGGTATTGTATTATCTTGGGAAGGGCCATGACCTTTTTCAAAATAACCAATCAACTTCCCAAGTGTTTCTGGGCTTCTGATGGGTCCGCCCCCCAGTTAGACTGACGGACCTCCAGGGTCAAGTGCCTCCCCTGCACTGTTTGGACTTCCGTTGCATGTGTGCTTACCACCCCTGCCCCCCACAACAATCCAGCACTGTGGGGGGGAAGGGAGGTTCTTGTTCGTCCTTGTCGGGGACAACGCTGTGGTCCCTTGGAGTGTGTAAGGCTGCAGCTTCCTGGTGAAGCCAGCAGGCTATGCTCCCTGCTTGATTAGGCTCAACAATGTCCAATTCCCTTTGCTTCCTTCCTTATTAACAATTTGCTAACTATCTACGGTCACAATTAGGCAGATATCAGATTTTGAAGGCGAACCACATGAAGCTAGCCTTTGTAAGAAGGGGAAGACAGAGAAATCTCTCTGCACATACGAACCCCGAGGAAAGGTCATATGAGGACACTGCCAAAAGGCAGTTGGTCACAAACCAGGAAGTGGGCCCTCCCCAGGAACCTTCTCTGCCCACACCTTGATCTTGGATTTTCTAGCCTCCAGAAGTGTGAGAAGGAAGTGTCTGTTGTTTATGCCACATCGTCTGTGGTGTTTTGTTATAGAGCCCATGCTAAGACATTGTCTAACTTTTTACAGAAACTTAATTGCTAGGTAGGCTCTATGTCAGCAAATATACACCTTTTCAAAAGGACCACAATGCTTTCTGTCCCACCTCAAGTATTGCTAATCGTTACGTATCCAGCAAAGGTACCTTCTGAAGGTCACTGGCCCACCTTAACATATCTTTATGGGCCAGATGGAGGAATAAAAAATGACGGTTGAAAAGCAGAGCTAGTGGGAGAAGCTTAGTTGACCTAATGGTCTTAACCAAAGTGTCCAATCAGTTTATCATTGTCCATTGGAATTTTTTTCTCTCTACTAAACTATAAAGAATTTGAGGGAATGCTTCATCTTCAGTAGTTGCCACATGCTGTTGTAAGTGGTTTATGTGTGTCGGTATGAAGACATTTAATCCTCACAACCCTGCCCTGGCCCGTGTGGCTCAGTGGATTGAGTGCTGGCCTGCAAACTGAAAAGTCACCAGTTCGATTCCCACTCAGGGCATATGCCTGGGTTGCAGGCCAGGTTCCGATTTGGGGGCGTGCAAAAGGCAACTGATCAATGTATCTCTCATATATTGATGTTTCTCTTCCTTTCTCCCTCCCTTCCCCGTCTCTAAAAATAAATAAAGTCTTTTAAAAATCCTTACAACTTTGTTAGATTTTAATGAACAGTTAAATTTTAACTAGTAATTCCTATTCTTACCACCATCAGGTAGATGAGGAAAGCGAGGCACAGAAATTGGACAAAAGAGTTGGAAGAGCTGGGAAGTGGTGGGTTGGGGTTAAAGGTGGTCAGCCCACAGACTTAACCTTGGCCCCGTGCTGACCCTCTGTCGCAATCACTGCAGAACCCCAGCCGTTAGCCACTCATCTTTGTTGAACGAATAACTACCAGCTGTTTTTATTAGGTGGATGCCGAGGTCGGTGACATAAGTACTGACATAAGTGACATAAGTACCCAGTACTCAAGCGCAGTAGCTAGGAAACGGGCCTGAGACGCCGCCCCTGAGGAAGAGGAAGAAGCCGATGGAGGAGTGAAGCCTGCTGGCGGGAAGGCCCGTGGAGATGGAGTGACTCAACAGGAGAGGACGTCGCCCTCACCAAACAGCAGGCTCGAGTTCTCTCCCACAAGACTGATCTGCCAGGATTGCCACTGAGATTTCATTATTTTTAAGTGTCAGAATCTGTTTTTGTAAAAATCAGAGATTCCACGTTCAGAAAGCATTTCAAATGCAAAGTGTACAAACACTGTCAAACACGCCCCTGGTCTCCCCGGGCTCCTCTGGCTCCAGCTCTGGGCTCCGGGGCCTCCAAGCTGCAGGCTCAGATGTGGCAGGAGTTCCCTGGGGTTCCAGTCCCATCTGGCAGGTTCGGCTGCCTGTGGGGCCTT
>CM052549.1:4212529-4257150 GCA_028533065.1 Trachops cirrhosus
TTCCAACCCCCCTAGTTTTGTCCATGTGTCCTCTATATTTGTTCCTGTAAACTCTTCCCTTCTCCCCTGAAATTCTCTCCCCTCTCCCCTCTGGTCACTGACTACCTGTCCTCTATTTCAGTGTCTTTCGTTATATTTCACTTGTTTCTTTGTTTTAATGATTCTCCCTGACCTAGAAGCCGCCTTGTCCCAGGCCTGGCTTTTGTTTGCTTGTTTGCAGGAAATGAGGAGTAATCAGCGGGGAGTGGAGGTTCTAAGAGTGGAAAGAAGGGCTGGAGAATGAATGGGAAGGACTGGGGTGGGGAAAGGGAGAGGAGGAAGGATCAGGGAGAGAGATCAAGTGAGATGAAATGAAACTGCTGAACTAGGTCAGAGGTAACGGAATTACAGTGATGAAAGTACAGGAACTTGCTACTAAGGAAGGGACTTGGCTGCACACATAAAAGCTGTCACCTGTTAGGAAAGGACATAGATTTCTTTCTTTTGCCACTTCAGAGGTCAGAAGAAATCGCCCAGAAGAAACTTTTAGACCACTATAAAGACAACTTTGAAACAAATACCCCAGTCTGAGACAACGGGCTCTATGGGTGACAGCCAATGTTCCGTAATTCGAGGCACTGCCACGACACTTAGGTAACTGCTTCTCAGGAGCTCTGTACTGGTAAAGAACTTCAAACGTCCTTAAATCGGACGCCCAGCCTTTCTGCCTCCAACCCACAGAGCAGCTGGAGAGACCAATCCTGAAATCCCCCATTCCGTGAGAATTTCAGGTTGAAGAACAGAAAAGCTTCCTGAGATAAATAATCATAGAATGACTAAGATCATAAAAGAACATCTTAAAATGTTTTACACATTTGTGAATCTAAGACTTCCACACACAGCAAATACAGATGCTATCAGTAACTTCTACTTAAATAGTAATAGCTGGTCCTGAAGTGCAATTTTTATATAATCCTTTGCTCAGGGTCTTCCTTTTATTGATTATCAAAGAAACAGCTGACAACAATTGCACTTCATTGTAGGAACTATGCATTCTGAGAGGAGT
The DNA here is from genome assembly GCA_028533065.1 of Trachops cirrhosus. Classification (NCBI taxonomy): domain Eukaryota; kingdom Metazoa; phylum Chordata; class Mammalia; order Chiroptera; family Phyllostomidae; genus Trachops; species Trachops cirrhosus. The sequence continues at coordinate 4,213,575 of CM052549.1, forward strand.
TTTCTTCCACACTACATCTCTGCTAGTCGCTTCTTCCTTCCCAGAGATCAATCTCTAATTTTATGAATTACGTTATCAATGTCCATCTCCCAAGTCCAACTTCACTGCATGGCTGCAGAATAACTTCATGCCACAGATCACATGCTTGTGTTGTCATATTTAACACACCGGTCTGAACAGTAAACGGGGTGTACTTTAAACCCCTGAACACAGGCTACTCACCCGAGCACCTAGAACGTAGCTGCGTTGCCAGATTTGATGCCACCAGCTCCTCCCGCAGGACTCAGGGTTCCGGGCGTCCACCACACAGGAAGTAGTGCTGAGAACCACGGTACTTCCCCGCCCCTCCACTGCAACCAGCTGCTACTCCCGCTTAACCCCGTGCTCAAGCTCCATTCTTATCTCCTGAATCCCATTCTTGTCCCCAGTTCCCATCTGTTTCTAATTATCTTCCATAGTGGGCAGTCACTATTTGTTCATGCTCTGAGTGAAATTCCTGAGATTACTGAACAGCCATTAAAAAGCAAATTTGAGTATGTCAGAATTTTGCTTTAGGGAAAGTTGTGGTGCAAAAGAATTCATGAATATGCTTGCCCAAGGAGACACATTTAAATTATTTTCTTTACTACATTAAAAAAGAGCATTAAATGTGGATTATAATTAACTTTATAACAAGACAGTTGCTTCTCTTTAGAAATAAACTTAGTATACTGAACTATTATTTTTAGTATACTGAACTAAGTATTAACTCACACTTGTGTCTCTAAATTGAGTGAGAATAAGTGACTGATAGAAAAATACAAGTCGAAATATTTTTGTGATTTCAGAATGGTAATACGGAGTTCATCGTGTAGACTGCAGAACCCCTTCCCCCCGCCAGGCAGCCAGCGGCACTTCAGAGGCCAGCATTTCAAGGCGCTGCCAGGGGGTGTACAAATGTTCACACCAGTTTGGGGAAATGACCTCTAAAACCCCTCTGATGAGCTAAGGCCAGGCTGTGCTCCAAATGAGTTCAGATCAGGTGAGTTTTGCTGTCAAATAGGTCAAAACCAACCAACTGACCGACCGACCGAGCCACAAAGAAATCTCAGTTATGAGGACAATTGTGGATACGATGTGGAGGACCAGCACCATAAAGAAGGGAATATGCAGAGAGGCAGGAGAAGGCTTAAAAAAAAAAGTGAGCAAGCAAGCAGAAACAAAAACAGCAAAGACTTGTGTTGAATGAAGACTGATGGGTGATGGCCCCTCGTTTTTGTGAGGAAAGTGCAACAATGCAGAGAGGAGGGAACCGCAGTGGGGCGGGTTCCACCACGGCAAGGCCTGGGAACAAGAGGGACACAGGAAGGAAACAGGGGCAAGTGCCCCTGAGACTGAAGGGCGGCCCACAGGGCCCAAAGTACTGGAGGAGAAGGTTGGGGAGAAGGGGGTCCAGGGGGCTAAAGCCCTGGGTCAAGGGCAGGCAACTGGAGCCAAGACAAAACTGGTTCAGGAACTGCCCTGTCACTGCAACAGCCAGGAGCAAGGACAGTGCAATCTCGGGATCAACAGGTGCTACAGTTGCATGTCCGTGTGCCCCCAGAGATGCATCAATATGCATCTGTTGAAACCTAACCCCCCAGAGATGATGTTAGGAGGTGGGACACTGGGAGGTGATTAGGTCATAAGGGTGTAGCCCGCCTGAATGGGTTAGTGAACTTCTAAAAGCTGCCAGAGAAGGCTCCCTTCTCCCTCCCCCCTTACCCCCTTAAGAGGCTACAGTGAGAAGACAGCCATCAATGAGGAAGTACATTTTCACTGGACACTGAACCAGCCAGGGCCTTGACCTTGGACTCCCCAGCCTGCAGACTATGAGAAATAAGTTTCTGTTGTCTTATACCCAGGCTTGGGTGTTTTGTTACAGCAGCCCAAGGGGAAGAAGACGAGGGATTTCAATTTCCATACTTGGCCTGTTAATTTAAACTTTCTTATATGCTAGTAAACACCCATCTTCTCATCTGTATGAAGAATTCGTCCCATTGTTTGCTTTTTCACATTCATATTAATTTTATCCTGAATGTACACTGGGTCAGAGACCCAGATTTCTTATAACTTTGCAGTAAGTAATAAGCAATTTCACCCCTCTTCCCCTAGTCCTCACCCTACAGCCATTCGATGAAGCCATGTCCATGGTCCTGTGTGAGCAGCTGGACACTGCATAGGGGAAGAGACGAGAAGTGATTTTTCTCTTCTTATCAAGGGAAAGATGTCTCAGGCAGTGAGGGCTTTTCACAAGAGCACTGAAAAATCTGGGGAAGTTTTATTTCTCCACAATCACGTGGTTTTAATGAGGATTAAATAAGAATTATGGAAGATGTTAACACCAAGTCTGGCATTTTATTCTATATAATATCCTAATCAGTTCTGTACTTAGGGTAAGCTGAACAAATATTTCCTATCCTGAATAATGGTTATTCTCACAAACGCCAGGACAATGCTATGATATTCCTTGAGGCTACCTTGAAAAATCAGAAGAAGGTGCATGGCCATAGATGTTATGTGGATTTCTTTGGGAGCTTATGTTCAAGTTCAGTAAAGCGAAGTGGGCTGCAGATGCTTGCTCTCTGTCTGAACATGAAGCTGCCCTTCGGCACAATTCATGTGCTACGTGAGGAAAGTCACAGGGGTGGTCCTGGAGTCTCGAGCATGGTGGTTAATACAACTGCAGCAGAGAAATTAAGTAATTTCTACTAAGGTCAACTTCAACTTTATATCTAAATAGCTGGTTTTATTTTTAGGAATTGGATCTAAGGAAAATATGCAACTCTAAGATAAGTACCAGTTAGGAAAAAAATTAAAGAATGGCAGAACAACAGACCATTTTTGCATAAATGTTTCTACTAATTAGTGTATACTTATCACATAGCGGAGTATTTAACTGAATTTTATAAAAATGTTGGGTCAATTACTTTGCCCGTATATTGTTTTATATATTTACAGTGGTTTTTGATAAAAAACATAGTACCATATGGAAAACATATTTATTATTAATTTTATGTCGGGGTTATTAAAAACCGAGTTCTTTGGGAGACTGAGGAAGTGCTACTCTGCATAGAATACCAGTTATGAAAGGGGCTCATAAAAATAGTTTGACATTGGTCCACTCTTTCTCTCAATCACACAGACCTGTGCCAGGTGCAGCGGCGGAGGAGGGTGCAGTAGACCGAATCAGTCGGTGAGGTCTAGCACTGTCTCTACTTCAACTGCCTTCTGACCTTGGCCCTGTTTCTCTGACACTAAGCCAAGTCAGATACATTTACCCAGCATGTTGGAAGTTCATTCAAAGAAGAATCAGGAAGTATCACATCTTATTTATCTTTGAAGTTCTGATTGCTGATGTAGAGTTGGTTCTTAATATATATTTGCTTAGTGAATGAAGAAGGAATACAATAAGGACTGAAGGAAGAAAGGAAGGAGAAAGGGAGGGATGGAGGACAAAAGGAAGAAGGAGGTTGTATGTGCGTGAGCAGGAGCTAATGGCAATGTAGGGAACCTTAATGTGGTCTGACTTCTATGTCTCTCAGGCTAGAGTCTATTCTGGATTAAAGGGCTCCCCACCTGTTTTTGTAAATAAAGTTTTATTGGAACACAGCCACACCCATTCATTCACGTAATGCCTGTGGCTGTTTTCATATTACAGCTAGAGCCAAGTAGCTGCAAAAAAGGCCATATGCCACCACATGTAATATATTAACTACCTGTCCCTCTACAGAAAAGAGTTTGTTGATACCTGATCCAGAAATCCCACCCAGCTCCTGCCCACCATGAACTTGGACACAGAGCTTTATGGTTATGAAGGTCATTCCTCAAAAGGCAGCTGCATCTGGGCCTTCTGGAACTGTTACTGACTTTCAAAACCCAGTTCCTGGTAATTCTGAAAACAGAAGGTTTTTGAAAAGAACCAGAATATTCTGTAGGAGCAGGGTTGTTATAACCATTAATGACTGCTGTCAAATAATAAATATTGACCTAGAACACATTTCCCCAAAAAGTTAGGGTGACTAGACATCTGTGTTCACTCCAATTTCCACCTGCATTTGCGGCGGAATCACTAAGAGTGCCCCTTCGCACAATCGACCCGTCCAGGTGTGGGGAGTCTCTCAATGCGCGTGGTCACTCTGTGTATAGTTGATGCTGAATTTACTGTGTCTGCTCTTGTCAAACCCGAGTCTCATCATATTATAAGTTTCTTGTGGGCTCAGGGTATTTGGTCCACCTCTGTTCATTGTTTTCAATCATGGCTTCGGTTTTATATGCTGAAGGGGCCTTATCTAAAAAGACCACGGCTTTTAAAGTTGACTGTTTTTTGAAAGAAAGAATGCAGTCACAAAGACATACATCTGAATGCTCGCCATGTGTTACTTCCTCCCAGCGAAGATAAAAAAGGAATTCACTGGAAAATACTGTTTGACTCTCAGGCTCAAATATTTCTTCCTCGGTTCCTATAACAGCGTTGACCCCGCAGCATCGCTGGAAAATCATTTAAGTTCTCTTCACTTGTGGTGATGTCTAAGAATTCAAAGTATTTTCCGAAGTCGTTTCTGAGAATTGGTGATCGTTAAAATGCTCGTAATGTTGCCCCTGAAAATGGAAGCTTTAGCTATCGGAAGACATCTCACCTCTGAAACACTGTCTTTGCTAACTACCCCGGGGAAAGTACTTGAAACCAATAAGTAAGTGTCTAGTCTGCTCTGTGTAGACTATTTAAAAAGGAAATCGATGCCTATAGAAATTAGAGTTTAAGGTGAAGCCACCTTCACAACTTACATAAGCAGGGAGGTTCCCTTATAATTTTTTTTAAATTTATTTCTTTTAGAAAGAGAGGAAAGGAGAGAGAGCACACTCAAGAAACATATATTTGTTGTTCCGTTCACTTACATGTTCATTGGTTGCTTCTTCTATGTGCCCCGACTGGGGATCGAATCTGCAGCCTTCACACGTAGAGACGAAGTTCTAACCAAAGAGGTACCTGGCCGGGGATATCCCCTGCTCCTACAAATACTTCTGTGACTTCAGTATAGATTTGTAGTGTCTAGTACATGAACCATTCACTGTGGGGCTACTTAAATTTTAATCAATTAAATAAAATTAAAAATTTTGTTCCTCAGGTGCAGCAGCCACAGGTCAGGTGTTCTGTGACCCCAGGAAGCTGGTGATGATGGTATCAGCCAGCACAGATCCAGACCATTACTGCTGCTGCAGAAAGTTCTACTGGTCATCCATGGATAGATACATGGAGAGGAAAGTTGATTAGGATAGTTCAGCTACTAGATTTGTAGCAAAACATCACCTTCCTTATAATTAGCAAATGAATGCGATACTGTCAAGGCAAATTGTCGAATCATTGATGTATTGGATCCAACCTATTTATAAAGCAACTATTACTGATAGGCAATGGGCTAGCTAATTGCTGTGACGAATTAAAGAAAGATGTTGTAGCTCAGGATAGCTGACTTGAAGAACTGGCTGTAGACAAGCAGGCTGGAGGTTGTGGCGTGAGAATAAAGTGCTAAGATAAAGAGAGCGGTTCAAGCCCACAAAGGACACCAGGGAGACAGGCCTGTGTTCCAGTCAGCCGGGCAGCTGGGAGGAAGCTCCGAAGAGGAAAATATGCATTTATTCATGCGTACATTCCCGACAGCTCCGGAGGGGGACAGAGCAAATCTGGCAGTGTCACGGGCTGCCCTCGGTGTCTTGCCCAGGATGGCCCGAGGATAGGCAGGCAGTCAGAGGCTGTTCTGGCGCTAGGGCAGGCCTCTCCGGTCGGGTGCCTTTCCTACTCCACAGCAATCTCACAGCCTGGAAGTCTCAGACTCCAACAATTCGGGAAAGAGCTGTAAATGGTGATAGAAAAACATTAGCTTTATAGAGCACTTTTTCATTAAGGGGAGAGTGCTTTCGTAAGGACACGACTCGAAGTTTCAATTTTCTTCTATTCTAAAATTTCCATTAAGTCTAAATGTTTGAGGGAAAATATCATTTCCCAAAATGTTTATGATGCTTCTATAGGCAATGCAGTTATGACAATGAGGTGTGTTCATGGACCAGTGCTGGGGGTGTTTCCAAGCAGGGACTCCGAGGCCCCCAGCAGGCTGAGTGCAGGCCCGGCCTGGAAAGGGGGTGCGTGGAGAGGCCCCGTTTGGAGCCCAGCCAGCCGAGCACGTGGCGGCACTGCCCTCTGATCGGAAAGCGTGGCCCAAGGTCTCACATCAGTATGCACATTTTTATAAGGCTCCTTCCTCATCGAGTCGCCTTTTAAAGACTTCACTTTATCTGATAGAGAATGTGAGGGGAAAACACACTTTGTAAATGCAGATTTGTGGTAATATAATTTCTTTGGAAGGACACCAGGCTATTTCCGTTGCAAAGGTCATAGTAATTTTAAACCATAAATGTTGGAGGGTCGAGTTCAGAAGCAGAATAATAGTTCATTGCCCACACACGCAGCCATGTGGTGCAGACTTAAAATGTGGCTTTGTGGTGCATACTCGGCAGTAATAATGGCTCCGTAGTTCTGGTTTATGGCTTCGGGGTGTTTTTTCTTAGTGCTATATCTTTCCCCTCAGGTGGAAGTGTTTCCACCTGGCGTGCATAAAGCAGATAGATAACAATGGCCTTGCTCACAGAGTCTGTAGATCTCTGTGGAGAGGAGGAAGAGTGAACAAAGGACCAGCTCAGGAGAAGAGACCGTGATGAAGAAGAGAAGGTAAGAAGGTGAGTAGGAGAGAAGGCAGTCTGCCATCGAACCCGGCCTCTCTGTCGGCGCATCTCCACCACTGTGCCCCACTCCGCCACCTCACTCAGCTCCAGTTGCCCTGACCTTCTTACTGCTTCTCGAACTTGACAAGCTCCTTCCACGTCAGAGCTGGCACCCTCGTTCACTCCTAGCCCTGAAGTACTTTTCCCTTTGGTCTTTCAAGTGAGACGCACCTTTCAGAGACACCCTAGCCCTAACGCTCCCCATTACATCCTTCTCTGCCTCTTTTCCCTGCACTATTTTCCTCCAAAGCACTTAGCACACAGGACTCCAGTTCTGTTCTCTCGCCCACGGACGGTGAGTCTCAGCTGTGCCCCACGTCACAATAAGATCAGTGACTCAGAGTCCATGGTGAGCAGAGACCAAAAATTTGTGGCAGGAGCTGACGCAATGAATAACATCTATCGTATTCACTTTCCCTGTGTTACAGGTTAACATTCATCTTTCCTGTCTTGCCTTATACAATGACAACACAGAAACGCAAGCTTAAGGGAGGAATTGGGAAAGGGGAAGGAAGCTATGTAGTTCTGTCTTTGATCTACTTGATTCCAATTGATGGCGCGAACTCCAGTTGACTGCATTGAAATTTCTGGTCTAACAGGGAAGACTATTTGTGCATAATGATCCATTCGAAGCTGGAAATTAGCTTCTCTTTACTTGGGAAGTTCAGCCACCAGCTCTGTTTTTCCAGGAAGATAAAGGAAATATTTCAGATGCTTAACTTTTTATTCCTCCAGAGGCCCTTAGTGTGGCAAGAACTAAGGAATGAGAGTTGCAGATTCAGAACAAGGTGATGGGATCCCCTGCAGAGATGGGTTCTCAGGCCAGACTGTGGGCATTTCCGGTTATCTTTTCCACTGGCCCTCGGCCCACAAGCACGAGGATGGCTCATTCTCACTGGAAACAGGGCCTTGTTTTTAAATGCATCCAGGGCCCTTACCTGCTGCTGGCTCCTCATTTATTCTCCAGGAACATTTTTATTTCTAGCTTTGCTCCCTGCAACTACAAAGTTTAGTTCATTCCCCAGGGAAATGTAACAGCCTTTCCCTGGGAATGAAACCTGAAAACATTTGTCCCGAGTGGCACACCTCCTGTCTGGGGCGCGGGCACAGATGCCGCCAGATGCTTCCGGGGCATTGCCCGGCGATCAGAGGTACCGTGTAAAACTGGGGCAACGCTGCCACTCACTGAAGTGATCGGAGCCAGGCTGGAGCTAAGAGACATAAGATTTTTGATTTGTCCCCTAGCAAGAAAGCATATCCTGTAACGTGTGCTTACTAGTTACAAACCTTCGCCGGGGCACCAGCGCCGTGTGCATCACGCGCGCCCGCGTGGCCCGACTCCGGCCACGAGTCACATTCCGCAGGTGAATCGTTGCTGGTCCCCACCGCCACGGCGGCTCTGCTTTCGCTCTGCGGCTCATACTTCGCTCTGCGTGGGCATTTCTATAACAAATTTGAAAGTTGCTAAGTTTTAAAAAATGTATACACACACACACACAAGTTAACGCTACTGTATTTGAGATATTTCTTAAGAACTATCACAAAATGCCACCATGTACCTTAGAAAAGGAGCTGGATAAGACAGCAAAAAGAACGCTAAGCAAACTTCTTTCTCAGGTAGCATTATTTGATCTCTTATCCTAACAGTAGAATAATCTTGTAAAAGTCATGAAGACGTGTGAACACTTTGGTACTTCTCTACCAGGGCAATTTGCCTTCAGAATTATAAAGCATCGGATGAGGGGAGAGGGCTCAGATATCTTTATTTGTTTAGTTCTACGTGGTCACATTATAAACATGAGGATTCACCCATGTATGTGTAGTTTTCCTTGTTTTTAAACTTAACCCTCACTGTAACCATGCAAAGTATGTAGCATACTAAACGCAGAACAGCAAAGCAGAGAAGAGCACAGGCCATCAGGATTTGAGAGTTTGACAGGCCCAGGTTAAAACCCTGGCTCTGCTACTCCCCGGCTACGTGACCCCCGAAGCCACTTAACCCTTCTGTTTCTTCATCTGTGGAATGGGGACAACGACAGAACCTCCTGACTGAGTCATTGCGATTTAATGAGAACACTAATACGGGTATCTGACACGTGACGATCATTCAATATTACCCATCACTTCTATGATCGTCGTTTTACAGATGACATAATAGATTTAGAGAGGTAGTGTAATGGAATTCACCCAAGATTCCATTGCTAGAAAGTGGTTGAAGAGGGATTTGAACCCAAGTATCTCTGAGTGCAGAGGTCATGTGCTTAAGTTTGCATTCTAGCACAAGAGAGGATGAGAAGAGTAGGAGACCAGTTACTCATGCAGGATGATTGTGAGGCTCACCTGCAATATGGAATGTGAACCCATGCAGTCCAGTATATAAAACTTTATGCAAAGATGAGCTATTTTGATTGTGTAGCTTCTAAAACTTTGGGAATCTATGCTTATCCTAGAGTTAGCCTGAGCACTGCCATGACGGAAACTCACCAAATCCATTTCTCCTTCCCCCTAAGCACCCGGGTAGACTAGTATTGCCCCCCTTTCTTGTGCTAGCTAGGTGTGCTGTGTGAGCGAGGCCGGGCCAGAGGAATGTAGGCAGGAATGCTGAGCATCATCTCCAGGCACGGCCCACGATAACCCCTCTGTGCAATACTCTTCGTCCTCCTTTCACCTCTGCTGGCAGGGAAGGAGACGGTCTCCAGGGCCACCTGTGGGCTGTAAAGAGACGACAGGAATCCACATGACAGGAGCAAGCTGGGTCCTTGGACCTCTGCCACGGGAAGGGCCAGCACCGTTCAGAACTGCTCCTGCCCCGGAAGTCATCTAAAGGAGAAAGGCACTTCTGTTGTGTTTGGTAATAATATTTTGGGATTTATCTCTCATAGCAGCTAGTGTTGCCTTCTTCAGTGGGATTACCCAGCACCAACACCCTGGCACCCTAGGCTGGATGAGGAGGCTGCTGTACTGCCTAGGGAACTGTCAGTGGAACTTCTTTTACTCAGCAGCATACGTACATCCCTTCCTGGCCTTAATAGGGTGCATATTTCACTTTGGCCATCCTGTATTTTATAAACACTTGAAGCATATCTTTAAAAATGGATTCATAGAGTCAGAGTCAGGAAAGGTTTTAAGTCACCTACTTTATCATGAGTTTGTATCCTAGCTACAGCACCCCTGTGTGGTTCAAAGTAACCTCACTTTTAAATAGTTCTGCTATGAAGTAGCATCCATCATTCCTTCTAGGGAGCATATGGTAGAGAACAGAAGTTCAAGGTTCATGGTGCCTGTTCTGATGTGTTTTGGCTCCTCCTTGTTTCTGTTTTAATTGATACAGCTGTTCTCTAGTGTTCTACCCAAACTCTCCCCATTGTCACCTCCTGCTCCTCCACACATTTGTGTGATTTATCTGGTCTCTGAAGCATTAGGTTTTGTGTCCCCTGGTTGGACTGGGTTTAATCCCCAGCTCTCCACCTTGCCTAGTTTTGTGACCACAGCCAAGCTCTGTAATACTTTTGCATTTTCTCATCTATCAAGTGGGTTTCAGAATATTGGTCTCTCTTATAGACAGTGGCTAAGAGAAATAAATGAGATAAGGTACTATGGAGACTTAAAGTGTCAGCATTGTTACTGGAGTCACGCAAAATATTTTTATTACATTTTTCCATGTGAAAATATTGGAAGAAAGTGATCATGTCATTCCCAAACCTTCTCTACTAGACTGTAAAACATGCCATCTCTTTCAATGATTTTCTGAACGACATTATCTCAAGGCTGCCTCATGGTTCTAAGCCAGGACGGTGGCGTAAATGTGTGTAGTAGGCTGAGTGTGGATGAGGACAGAGAGAAAACGCCACATCTATTACAGAGAAAGAAGCCAATGTTCAACTGATTGTTACTAGGTGGCAATATTCAGTTGGCCGGGTCTTCCAATTTCTCAAATGAAGGAGGTAATCAGGATTTATATGTAAAATCTCCCCATTTTTAAATTTAAAAAATTAACTCATATTTTAACATTGACCTGGAGGCCTCTGGTTTATAAAACTCTAAAATTTTTAGGCCCCAATATACACATATTTTAGAGTCAACGGGCAGAAATTAATCCATGTATAGATGGTCCAAACTTGAAAAACAATTTATCAACTATCAACATGATCAAAACTTTTGATAGATAAGTTCTAGTGATTAAAATGAATGATCTCTATTTAATTCACATGGGACAGCTTCTCTCTATAAATTAAAATGTTTATGCATACATTACATATATGACATGTATTAATTACGTGGTAATTACCTTAAGCGTTCAGTTGCTGGAAGGACTCACGAGGCCAGGCTCACAGTCACCAAACAGCTTCATCACGAGGAAAAGTTGCAGGACAGTAGTAGCCGGAGGACGTGCACCGAGGCAGGTTCTGGAGGTCTCGGGTCCAGGCTTGGCTCACCATCCCAGAGCCGCCAGGGTGTGCCTTCCCTTCAGGTCCAAACCCATCTTCTTCCTGACAGCGTGCGAAGCTCCTCTGTGCTGGGAAGCCCACGATTTGTTCCTGGTGTGATCACCCACAGGGAGCCTGTCCTGTTGGCACGTTACAGCTGTGTGCCCAGTTTTAACTGGGGAAACTCCCCGGCTCCACTAGGCAGATAGCCCGGCTCGCCCTGTGCCAGGACAACTCACAGACCCATGGCTCCAGAACTGTCATTCTTTCATTAGATGATTCCATAGCATTGGCTCGGGTGACCAGCATGCTTCAGAGCTCCAGGTCCTCCAGGGACAGACGTGCATTCAACCCCGCTGGGAGTAACCCATGCTGTACTCACGATATAATGTCAACTTTCTTCAAATTCTCTAAGGACAAACAGCCCTATTTCTGTTGGACTTATTCAACAGTCCAAATCATGCTGGTTACGACTGATGGAGACAGTCTCCATGTTCCCCTCAGCGTGATTAAACCAAGCTGGCAGGTAGATTTCTTCCTAATTCTGGGCCCTGACCTGGCTTCTCTTAGAGCATTCACTTTAGAAAACTTGCCATCATAAATTCCTTTCCATCCCTCTGTGGTCACTCTTTTCCCAAACTCTTGCCAGTTTTATAATCCAGGCATGTCTTTCTCCAGGACTAGAGGTCATCCCTTTGAAACGCAGTCATCGAGAACGATTGTGCCCCTGTTTCGCACCTGGGTAGGAGAGTAAAAGCCCAGCTTCCATCAGCACCGACAGTCACACACAGGCGGCCTGATCGCCTGACTGACAGTCACACACAGGCGGCCTGATCGCCCCGACCGGCCTCCCCTCCAGCATTTTCCTGTACTTTCCCATAGCTCACCAACATTGGAAAACTGCCCCATTGCACCTTCTCTTTCAAGGGAGTTGAGTTCAGTCTCCCTCCTCTGTTTACGACTGCATTTGCTCCCATTACAATGGTCTTGAATACAGTCTCCTTTGTTTAACTCCATCCATCACAATTTTTCTCTCATGTGATACTATTGTTAAATAAACAAATGAGCATCTGTATACATAGCCCCTTCATAAATAATGTTATTTTTAAAAATAAGTTTTGGGAACTAGAATAAAATACCTAGGTTTTCTATATCTTGTTCTCCAAGAAACAACTTGATTCTTGCTAATGGCATATTTTCAATGATTCAGACATAATCTTGAGAAATTCAAAGAAAAATACTTTTAAAGAATGGCTATCTCTGGTACAATGTAGCTAATTTCAGCAAAGTTAACTTTGTCCTCAAGTCCTTTCCTTTCAGTTTTAACAAGATATTATTAAGACAGTCCTTTTGGTAGAGGTTTTTGTTTTCTTGCTAGCCCATTATCTATGGCGGTCTTTTGAGGTGATTATAACAGGAACAGACTTTTGGGAAAATGATTTTGTACAATGTGAAAATGTCAATATGTACTTTTTGATATTAGTATCACTGCCAACTACCAGAGTAATTTAGGAGACTTCAAGCTGAGAAATGTTCATCTCTTGATGACATGCAGACTGATGAGAGTGCCTGCTGTTCACACTGTTGAGTGGCTTTGCACTTTTTTGGTGACGTGTACGAGTAGATAATAGTGAGGCTGGGTGACCCGGTGCCCGTGATTGTGATCACGGCAGTTATGGAGCTAAAATGCTACAAAAGAGCAGTGTCAAAATGGCGACTGAATTCTACACAATCCTTCATTAAGTTTCTAGAATGCCCTTGAATTAACTTTAAAATTAAATGCCTTTCTTACTAAACAAATATAAGCAGCTGAACTATAGGCCTTGAAGAGTCCATGAAATATTCCTGTTTTAGAGCTATCACTAAACTTCAGTAAATACAGATTAAAATGACATATAGATATGCATATAAGTATATATTTTTTATTTCTTGTAACCATAGACTATGGATATTAACACATTTTCTGAACTGAGTATTTAGCATATTTACTACTAGTCCACAATTAAATCAACAATATTTTACAAGTTTTCTTAGTTGTTAAATGTCAAAAGTAAAATTTTTTTAAATATATCTTTTAATGATCTTGTATATAAGGTTTTATTTTCATGTATCTATGGGCAAATACTATTGGCAGAATAAGACAAGTTTCACCACAAATTCAATTTCTGTTTTTCAATTTCATATATGTAAAGATTCAGAAACTTTCTCACATAAATAAATAAATGTGAATGAACACTTTTTTTTTACATAAAGGAGTTCAAGTCTTTGAACATCCAAGTTATAAGGAAAAAAATAACTGACACCTCAGTTAGGGCTTCCTTTTGTTTAAAGTATTAGAAATGACTTCCTTCAATTTTGTTGCAAGAATCACAAAATTATGTATACCTTGTTATTAGACTCACTCCCTTTCCAACACCTAAAATTTTCCATTTTTAAAAATTTATTGGCCTATAGATTTTATAGTGTGTAGGAGTGTGCCATGCTATGAAACTGTACAGTGTGCCTTTCTTCTATGAGTGGGAATAGGGCAAGCAGGGCAATTTTGGAAGCGCTAGAATGGAAAATGATTCCCCTAAAACTGCGTATGCCCCAGGCCTCCTGGAAAATCTCCGTGTGTTCCCAGGGGTAGCCCGGGAAGAAAGAGAGCAGCTCCTGGAAGCTCTGGGAGAGAGAACTCCTTGCTCCTGCCTCAAGCAGCTCTCTAGTTGAATTAGAAGCCATGATGGAATTGGAACTCATGATGGAATTAGAATCCACAACTCTTTGTATTGAAAAGAAAAGATCCCCAGCAGACTGTGACGATGATTCCAGCTGGAAAACCACTAAAATAAAGGAAAGACAGTGAGGGTTAGGGCCAGTTGGACACTGGGTGTCCCTCTTGTTCCCACTGTGCCCAAGCTATGTGACCCAGGACAAATCTTCACTTCTTGGACACTCTTCCTTTCCAACTTCAGAGTCAGGATAGCAACATACCTTTTAAGGAGGTCTTGTTGGGAAGTTTGGATGATATATGGAGATCACTGTCACATGAGAAGCCTTCAACAGATAATGGCCGCTGTCACTACCACCGTTGTCATTGTCACCATCCCTTCGCTGGCTGGACTTACTCCATGGAAGCTGCCACCACGTAGCATCACACTGTCATGGAGAACAAGTGGGTGTTAGAGGCCCAGCTCACCTTCATGGTGCTCTTCCCTGGCCGTAACTGTGGGGGAAATCAGACTGGTTGCATGAGTATGAGAGAATTACACAGGAGAGAAGGCAACACTTTAGGAATCACAATACTTTCTCTCAAAGGGAAAATTAGAAGTAATGAGAAACCAAAAATTCAGATTTAAAAGGCCCAAATATTTAAATTATCTCATCCACTAGGCATATGTCAGACCATCATATAATTTCAGCAACTTGATCCCATTTAGGAGATTTAATATCCTTACTTTAAAAATCATATAAAAATTAAATTCAATAAAAATTAATGTGTGCTCATATCTACCTAACTTAATGAGAAAAATAAGGTTTAGCTATAAAGGTCTCCAAATTTGATTTAAAGTATGTGTGACTGCAACAGGAAAATGGAGGAGATATAAAGAATCTCAGTCTTAGGGAGAGGTAGGCACTTAAATTTAGAGACTAAATGAGCACTAAGGGAAATCCATTTCTTTAATTAGAGTCTCATCAAAAGTATGTTAATCAAATGATAGCAGCACATGAAGGATTGAGATCTTTAAAGGCCAAAATACAGGATTAATAAAACCACAGGATTATTCAGTAACCATTTATGTGGAGATGATATCCACTCCTGATCAAACAATACCCGGGAAGAAATTTTTGAAAGAAAAAAAGTCCTACTGTCATTTGTTTCATTTATTATTAATGAAAGGATATTGACTGTTCAGATGATAATGCAAAGTAGTCCCCTAAAATGCAAACCTCAACTATATTAGAATTGCTTAATTATTGTGCAATTAGACAGTAGATGGTCAGAGGTTCAGAAGAGAAACTGCACAGGGAAATGGTGGTGAGGACCTTGGAGGAAAATGCATTCCTGACACAATCCACCAGAGGTTTGAACCTGAAGATGAAAACACAAATCTCAGACGCATCCACATTGAGCCACTTGGAAGTGAGTGTACAAAGAGAAGTGAGTGAACATAGCTTATCACCTGAAGGTTGAACAGTCTAGAGTACAAATAATAAATGACTTTCAAATTTGTTCTAGCATGACGTAACCCAGAGTCAACTTGCATGCTTTATTAGCTCCTACTTCTGCCCATCACTTTATTTTTCACCATATACCAGAAGTCTAATCTGTTAAGTGAAAACTCTAATTCTCTAAAAAAATGCTCTCTAATTTTTATGATAGAAGAACTATATTAAAACCTCTTCATTTGGTGAATTTAGTTGAAATAACATTTCTAGACAAATAAAGAATTCCTATGGTGATGTGATAT
This sequence comes from Trachops cirrhosus, assembly GCA_028533065.1. Taxonomy (NCBI): domain Eukaryota; kingdom Metazoa; phylum Chordata; class Mammalia; order Chiroptera; family Phyllostomidae; genus Trachops; species Trachops cirrhosus. The sequence goes on from CM052549.1 coordinate 4,229,251, forward strand.
ATATATATGCTTATAATCCAGGCATTAGAGTAGGCTCTGACATAAACTTAATGAAAGTATTTTGTTGCTATTGAAGCTATACAAAAAACAAAGGTTCCTATCTTCTTTGGGCTTCAACCTATGGAAATTTCGAGTTGATAACGAGTTGTAATCAATTGGCATGAAGGCTTCTTAACATGGTGAGGATGAAGCTGATTACTGGCAGTCTTTGAAAAGAAATGGCCTCTGACTGTGGGAATAGTAATGAGAAATGGACAAAGGGAGTGGATAAGGTGGGATGATGCAGGTATAACCGCTCATTGTGTACTACAAGCGGGGAGGGAAAATCAGCTCGTTTTTATAAAAGTTCTTGTGAACCTATAGGCATTGAGGTGAATTGCATCTGCCAGGACTTCCGGGAAGATGCTGAAGAGAAGGTGCCAGGGATGCTGTCCAACTATTATCAGCAAGCACTGTTTTCTAAAAAGCAATACATCAAGAATGCGTTTCCTGTTTGCTAACAGATTTCCTATGATTTCTCTCCCTTTATGCTAGATTAACTTACTTAACTTTAATGTAAGAAGTTTAATGTTCAATTTATAAAGTCAAGTATTTCTTATCATTTTAAAATAAGATTAAAAACTTAAAAATATGGTTTGATATCTGTTAAGTAGAATTCAACATGCTAAAATATTATTTAATACAATATTTATATTTTTCCGATGAAAACTATATAAAAACATTGCTTTCACATCCCTCCTTCCCCCTCAACTCAGAAAACTCTACATTTTAAAAGTTTCTTATATAAGTGGTATCCTGGATTCTCTCTTTTTAAAACTATTGTTGTTATTATTATTATTATTATTATTATTATTGTCAGACAGACCTGAGTTTATTTTTCCCAGTTTTTTAAATTAACTTATTAAAAATTATAATGGACATGCAGTATCATATTAGTTTCAAGTACACAATATAGTGATTCAACATTTACATACCTTACAAAGTTATCACCACAATAAGTCTAGTAACTCTCTGTCACCGTACATAGTTATTGCAACCTTAATTCTCTCTTCACTGGCAGGAAAGAGCTGATGAGTGGGATAAGCGGCATAAAAAATCATAATGCCCATAAATAAATGATTGTAGCTACTCCATCCTCTGTATTACTCCACTATATTACTCCACTGTAGATGTGTTACTCCAATACATCTACTCTAAAGTTATTAGGACGTATGGTAAGAAGAAACAGCAAGTAAGAATTATTTAGCTACACAAATTAAAAATATTAAATTTTGGCACCTGCCTTCTTTATCCCTTCTGACGTTTTCCCCAGTGGTTTTAGCTAACCATTATTTAGTAGTTTCTCACACATAATGAGCATTCACATGCATAACTATCTGATCTGATTTCACATAAAACCAAAGAAATGTGAAGTAGAACAGAAGGGCTTAAAACAAATATGTGCTAAATATGATTCCTTTCATTATCTAGGAAGATATAAAATGTATATAAACATCAATTAATTTTTTGAACATCACACGACATAAAATTTATATTGTCCTTATGATCAGTGTGCATCAGATAAGACATAAACAAGCAACATATATTGAGGACAAGATTCCAACGTGTTGTTCTGGATCACAAAACTCTAGGAGGAGGTTCGAGCGTGCCCTGCCAGCACACTGCGCCCTCTCCAGAGCCCACGTGACACCCATCACAACCATCTGAGAGGCCAGGCCGTGCAACACGGACGCACCTTCTTTGCACCAACCTTTCTACCATCGCTGGAAATCCAAGCACTTTATTTTAGTGAGCACTACGAAGGACTTACCAGGCCAGTATCCTGAACAGAAGAGAAACCAAGAGATGGCGACGGCATTTGGCTCCCACTTTTCCTTGAAGCACTGGCAGGTGTGAATGCAGGAGCTCCGAGACTTAAAAGCTGACCAAAGGCTTCGGTGGTCTCGGGAAGGGTGGGGGGCCCAGTAAACGTTATAGGGCAGGACCCAAAGGGCTACAACCTGGGAGGGTGACCAAGAACTAGACATCTCCTCTGGTACATGTTAGTATTTATTGAGTTATCTCCATTATTATTTTTAACTAGCCTTCTATTATTCAAAACTTTTTGCAAACATGTATTTTTCAGACTGAATTAAAAACACGTTCAGTATCCAAAATTGCAAGAATTGACCAAAATCCAAGAGGAAAAATAAACAGAAACAGACACAAAGAGATCCAAATATTGGAGTGATTATGTAAATAGCTTAAAATAACCATTATTATTAATATGTTTAAGAGACGTGTGCTAAAATGAGGAACTTTACAGGAACGTGGGAACTATAAAGAGTACCAGAGGGAAATATAATGCTGGATATTGGGAGCTCCGTGAATGATTTAATAGTAATTCAGACACAACGAAGAGAGAATTATTAGAGCAGAAGATAGGTCAGAAGAAAATGCCCAGATCAATGCTGAGAGAAAGAGAATTAAAAACAGAGACAAGCAAAGGACGCGCATGTGACACAGTCGAAGATCTGTGCAACTAGACTTAAAAAAGGAGGAAAGATGGACCAACAAGAGACACAACATTTGAAGAGACAATTTAAGCTGAAAAATTTCTAAAACGGACAAAAGACATAGCACAGATTGAAGCAATTAAAAACTGCAAGCAGAACCACTTAAGGGAAATCATACTGGGAGCTCAGTTCTCTTTTCAGAAACGTCATAGAAACTGCTACTGGACTCATCCTCCTGCAGATAACAATGATAACTCTGGACAAAATATTTAAAAACGGCTTGAAATCATTAGAGAATGGCCAAAACCAAGGAGAAACTCAAGTGTGTTCAACTTTTTCTCTTTTGAACTTAGGTATAATTGACATATAACATTATACTAGTTTCAGGTATACAACATAATCATTCAATCTTTTTATGTATTGTAAAATGATTACCTTAAGTCTAGTTAGTATCTGTCACCATACATAGTTCAAAATACTTTTCCCTGGGATAAGAACTTTTAACATTGACTCTCTTAGCAACTTTTAAATATGCAATACAATACCATTAACTATAGTCATCATGCTGTACATTGTATCCCCGTTAGCCATTTATTTTACAATTAAAAGTTTGTATGCTTGGACCCACTTACCCCATTTCATTTGTCCTCACCCCAGTCCTCACCTCTGGCAACCACCAATCTGAACTTGCTTTTTGCTTTATTTTGCTTTGTTTTGCTTTTAGATTATCACATATAAGTGAGACCTTATGGTATTTGTCTGTCTGTGTCTGACTTATTCCACTCAGCATAATGCTTGCAAATTCCATCCATATTGTCACAATGACAAGGTCTCCCTCTTTTGTAGGGCTGAATATTAATCCACTATGTATGTGCCATATTTTCTTTATCCAATCGATGGGTGATCAGCTTGTTTCTATATCTTAGATTTTGTAAATTATGTTGCAATGAACATGGGCATCCAGGCACCTTTCTGAATTAGTGTTTTGTTTTGTTTAAAGACCCAGAAGTGGAATTGATGTATGGTGTGGTAGTTCTATTTTTAAATTTTTGAGGAACCCCCATACCGTTTTCCACAGTGGCTGTACCAGTTTACATTCCCATCGACAGTGCACATCCCCTCCAACACTTGTTATTTCTTGTCTTTTTGGTAATAGCCACTTTAAAGATGTGAAGTGATATCTCATTTGTGGTTGTAATTTGCATTTCCCTGTTGATTGGTCATGTTGAGGACCTTTAGATTAATATTTCATCCCCCAAATGGTTGATGGAAATATAGGATGGGTGAGCATTCATACCCATGGAAATGGTTGGCATTTTCTCATGTTAAATGTGACTTTTTAAAACTTTGCACACGTGAGAAAAATGACCATTTTTTAGTGGTACTTCCCATTGCCGTGAAACCTAAGGAAAAGAAATTGCCAAGTAAATAATCAAGGGCCAGCAACACAGATTTCGTCCTGCGACCATTTGAAAGGCATTTAAGGAAGCAGCTGGGATTTTGCAGCCTGATTATGAAATAGAAATTTCATGAGGAAGAAGGAATATACAAAGTTTTTTTATCTGGAAGGAAGGCTAGTCTTCAAGAATATTTGACCCTTGAAAATAGCCACATTTTGTGGCTGTGTTAGATACTGAGGAGAGTAGAATATGTACTGAAAAATATCAACATTCCTGTGGGTTTCCCTGAAATATTTTCTGAAAAACCAATTTAAATTATACCTAGTGAGACAGAATCACAGATGTTTAGCTACAGGACTGGAGGCATCGAGAGAGCATCCGTAATCTCCACTTAACGTGTTCTGAGGCTCTCCGGTCTTGGGACATGACTGCACCATGGAGCCAGCCCCTTCAAGGAGGCAGTGTGGACCAGGGCTTCGCGCACGCTGTGCTTCCTCTGCGTTACAGGTTATCCTGCGGACTCCGTGCGCAGCTTTAAGGGAGGAATCATCAGGCCTGGCGAATTTCATGCAGCCTCACCATAGGCTTTTTAGGATGCTTTCTGCCTTCATGCATAAATTCAGATATGCTGAGAGGGGACCAGGGATGCTAAGCAGTCACATGATCAGTGGGCTGCTGGTTGAAAGCAGGAACCTTGAACCCTTTCATGATGGGATGGAAAAATAAATGGCTTAACTCATCTCCCCATCTCATTCATCTCTCTGGGAGAGGCTTTCACTGAGTGCATTGCAGGGAGAGATTATTTGGGGAAAACAAAGATTATAGGAATCTAATATTTCCTAGGCCTTTCCACACCACAAAAATAACCCAGGCCTTCATGATACCCAAGGAGGCGGAGCAGGTGTATGGTATATGATATATGGAAATGAGCTTGGTGAATTATGTACAAATATCCTTCATAGTCTTCTCTTTCTGTCTTAATTCAAATAATCTGAGACAGCACTGGACAGTTTCAGTGACCCAGGGCCCGTTGCCCGCCCTCCCTACCAGTTGCTGGGATGGAGTAAGTGCCGGTTCACTCCTCCCGATTTCCTGGCTGCCCTGTGCGGGAGGTTTTCATATCTCTTGTGTAAACAGGGGATTGTACACAGACAGCGATCACACATGCCTGACACCAGCCTGTCCCAGGCATTCAGAGGCGCCATACTGTGGCCTGATCTCCCAACTCCCGACACGCTGGGCAGATGACGGTGTGGCTCATTCGGAGGCCTCTGACGCCTTACCTCTGTAAGTGCGATGGCAAATGGAGCTCCCCTTCACAGAGGCCGCCTGGGACCTACACAAAGAGCCTGTGGTCCAGGTCCCATGCCCTGGGGAGCTTTTCCTGGCCTCACTTCTCACTTCCGTCAGAATCTGCCTCATGTTTTCAGGGTTTTGTACTAAAAGGCACATCTCAATTCCATCTCCCCACCTGCCTTCTGGCTTTGACGGTTTGTCATGCCCGTTTCATTTTGCCTTCGGAGGCTTTATCGAATCTTAATATTTTATTTGCTTCAGAATTTCTGCACGGACTGAAGCATAACAGATACTGCTGAGACCCCTCATCCACATCCCCCTTGAAACCGACCCCTCCTTCCAAGCAGTGGCTGCTTCCTTGGATTTGACATCTGTCATTCTAGCCATGTTTTATGTCAATATGAAATTCAAATGTACCCACAGACAGTTATATGGCTTTGTCTTACAGGTTCGCTGAATCCACTGCTCGGCAATATGCTCTTCATTATCGGCCGTATGTTTCTGGGATTTAGCCACGTTAATTTATGTGACTTTATTTTAATCGCTGTACTCAGTACTACTGTATCATAATCTATCCATTCTTCTGTTAATAGATATTTTAAAGCATCGTTTTTATTTTTATGAAATAATATGGTGATGAGAATTCTTGGAATCAGTTTCCTTGTACAGATGTGCAAGAGTTATCTGCATTATGTACCCAGATGTGCAAAAGCTTTCTGCAGTACGTACCCAGAAGGATAAAGGCATTAATGCATATTTGCTTTGTTGCTATCAATACATTCTAGATCTGTGCCAATCTGCAAACACCTAAGCACTATACACGATTTCCATTTCTCCATAGCTTCTCCAAAACTTTGTTCTGTCTGGCTAATCTGTGGTCTGAAAAATTGTGTGTGTGTATATTTATTTACTTGTGCATCTCAGATTTCTTATGAAGTTTTTCTGAATTCTCTCTTGTGTGAATGTCCTGTTCTCATAATTTTCAAATTTTTCTAATGGATCGTTTTCCTTTGTTTGCTTACTGATTTTAGGAGTCCTCTATGAATTCTGAATACTAATCCTTTGACAGTTATATAGTAGCAAATATCTTCTCCCAAATCTAAGCTTTGCCTTTTAATTTCTTATGATGTGTTTTTTACAATATGAGTTTTAAGGGAGTAAAATCTACTAGTCATTTTTCCCTTTGTAGAATGTATAGTGTTTACATCTTGCTTAAGAAACAAACGATAAAGGAAGATAAGGCCTGAAGTAAAGACAGCCCCAGTTTGCAGGAGAAAAACAAGGGCCGTTTTGATGAAATGCCTGGAAAGATGCGTCTTGGGAGAAGCGCGCTCCTTTGGTAGACTGGCCTAGAGTGAGGAAGGGGAAGGGCACCCTCACACAGTTTGGGGAACAGAAAGAGGTCTTCGCATCAAAGGAACACACACTATTCATTATTCCTGCTTCTCATTCGGTATCAGTTCTGAAATGCACTCACATTATCAGGAATGGTTACGTTCTACCCTAGGAATTGGATGCTAGATTCAGAGTCCCTTTTTCAGTTTTGAGGGTTTATTGAGGGATTACACGTTTTCCAATAGTTCATAAACGTAACCTGAATTTAGCGACAGCTCTGAGTCCTTTTATAAACGGGAAGACTGCTCTGGGCAGTGCTGTGAAAAGCATATGGCACTGATGACCCCTGATGGTGTGGGCTATGAGGGTGACGAGCGCTCTCTGCTCTCGGCTCCTGGCCCACCCCGGTGCCGGCGCCTGAAACTCCGCCCTCAACACAGCACTGCTTTGGGCTATTGCTCAGGAATAGATGAATAGTTTAGCGTAGATGAGTTGACAAGACAATTTCCATCAATATAGAGGAAGAGAAATTGGGGGCATGACAGCTTGGTCTCCTAGCTGGGATCTGAAGTTACAGAAAAGAGCTGTTTTGTTTACCTCTGCATATAGAGGGCTTGAGAGAGTGCATGCAATAAATACTGCCTGAATGAACGAACCAATGAATGGGTGAATGAATGAAAGGGGTAAAGAAGAATATTTGCATAATACAACATCATATGGCTGTAAATAAGTGAGTGACACATGCAGAAACATGAATGAATGTTAGAAATATAATATGAAGGAGAAGTTGTAAGGACCCTCAATTGCATATAGTGTAACTTTTTATAAAATTATGACAATGACTACACACACAGCCAACTACCCCTATGCCCCGCTTTTTAAGAATAGATACATTTGTAGTCTGTTAAACAAAGGAAAGCAAGGGGGTGTTGGATGCAGGGTTCAGGTTACAGGGGGGAAAGAGGGTGAGTCAGAAAAGGTCACTCCATGAACTCTATGGTAAAACGACCATTATTCTTAAGGTTCCAGACTCCGTTTGGAAAGAGTGCTTGTGACAATATTACAAACAACTAAGTAACTGCATAGATGGAATGCACGGGTTAATGATGTATATATTGACCTTCTAGAAAGATTACTGGCATACTAAAAATTCAAACTAATTCAATGCAGACCTGCACAGAAAAAAAGAAAAAAAAACTCACGAGTTTAGACTGAAGCAAGCAGCTCCCACCACACAGCTCAGTGTGAGCCTCTGGCTCAGAGGCTGTGGCTCAGAGATGGCCAGTGAGGAGCACAGCCCTCTGGGACTTTACACGGAGGGAAAAGGAGAGTCCCTCCTATGGCAGGGCAGGGGCGGGGCAGGGTTTTAAGAATTGCTGAAAAACTCCAGAGTGGAGTCGGCTGCACACACAGCAAATCATCTCCAGGAACGGCGACTAATTAGAACTATGATATAACTCACTGTTTCTCTCTTTTGCTCTGGTCCTCAGGAAACACAGATCTTAATGTGATGATCCATCATTGGAGATGTTTAAGTTATTAAATCTCCCACAGTCTCTTTATGAACATAATTTTCTATTTGATTAAATGACTTTACTGTTTTTGTATATCATAAATATTTTAAATTATGTTTTGATGAGGCAGACTATATGTAATGTAATAAAATATACACGGCCACAAATGGGTAAAGTTCTCGGTTTGGAAACAAGGAAATAATGAATTGCACGTCTAGCCGAAACCACTCGGAAGAGGGGGGAGAAATGCTTCTCTTTGTCAACAACGTATTAGCTGTTTAACTTCAATAAATAAAGATGTCTAGAAACTAGCATTGACAACACACTGAACAAGTAGCAGTTTCGGTTGAAATACTAAAAAAGGTAACTGACCTCACCATTTGGCTACAGGTTTCAAAACCATAAGTGTAAGCCTTCTGATCAGCTTGAGGAAGTCTCTTAAGTTTTCCATTTCTAGATCCTACCATGAAAACATTATGTGAGCATCTCCTGTCACGGTAGCAGCAATAAGCAGCAATTTCTGTTCTCATCTGCTTTGTAAAGTGACCCCAAAATAGCGAAGAAGGCCAAACAAGAAACAAAGTTGATCTTCAGTGAAACTTGGGAACATCAGTATCCCTACCCAGAGGGTATGAGAGCCCATGGAGTTGTCACGTGACACAATGAACAGAAAACCCGACCCAGGGTCGGAGGAGGGGGTTACCCACACAGTGTCAGAACGAGTTGAACGTGGGGCTGTCTTCAGCGCTTGGGGAAAGGCTGTGTATGGGGCGGTTAGAACCCTGCTCTCCCTTCTCCCTTCTTCTCTCCCATCTCCAGAGCGAGGTGGGCAACTCCCCATCGGCAGTCCCTGTGGAAGTCAGGACACAGGCTGCAGACACTGAGACCGAGCCAAGGACATCTACATGATGCATGGAGCCCGTGTGCAAAATGATACGTCAGACCCTTGTTCAAAACTGAAGGATTCCAAGATGGCTCACTGAGAATTCAAGCAAGTACAGGGCCCTTCTGAGCGCCCCGTGCAACTACACCACCGCTGCGGCCACAAGGCTGGCTCTGCCGAGAGCCTCCAGGCTCAGGAAACAAAGCCGAGAGGAGGCAGGGGGGAGGCATGGCACCAAAAATGAAATCGCATTAATATCTACATACGCAATGGGGAGGCACCAATCCCATCCTCCCAAATGACAGACTGACTGTCCTTTAGGTCATCATCCACGCCCTTGAGAGATCTGGAGGACCCACCTGTGGAGAAGCTGCACTAACTTACAGGAGGGTACTGGCATCTGGTGTTTCCCGGCGTAAAATCTACCTGCTGCCCAAATGCACACACTGACGGACCATCTGGAAATTGTCTCCATCCCCCTGGAAATGAGCCCATCCACATACAGGGCTTCTGGAGGCTCCCAGTGTTTCTCTAAGACAGAGTTACCAGGCATGTCAGAGAATAAGCAAACAGCAGCAGCAACATGAAAAAGAGCTGTAAACAGAGAAAAGAGAGCAGAGGAAAAGCAGAGACAATAGAGAGAGCAGCATAACATTTCAAAAGGGAAATACTGATACTAAACATCGTCATAACTGTAACAAGTCTGGATTGCCTTTCGGCCACGCTTTCCCCGGCATGCTCCCTCCTGTCACGCGGGGCTGGAAGTGGGGCAGCCTCATTTCTCAAGCTCTTTGCCAGCAGGTGTCATGCCCAGGAGAGGCCCTTTCATGATTCGGATTCAGAAAGCAGGAGAACAACCAAAGCTGTTACAGCGCCTTGAGGACTGGAAGGCAAGCCTCTGGTTTTAACAGGCAGCAGGTGGAAGTTTTGCCAGCGGCTTTTGAGCATCCTCTCGTGAAAACTGCTTTGGTGTTGAAGACGTCCATCATGGCTTCCTGAGATCATCCCGTACCTGCCTTATTTCCTGAAAGCTAGGGGTGGCTTTAGCCAATCTACGTTTCACAGTCCTTAATTTTTAGGGATCCATTTCCTTGAATATGTGCCTCCTTGAAAGATGGAGTGAGGTTTCTGTATTTCTGACAGGTCTCTGACTGATAAAATAATAGGTAACATTTGTATGGTGTTTTGTATGTAGCAAGAACTTCTCTTTGTTTTATTTTATGTTTGAAATACATTTTAGTTATTTTTAACCACAATTTTTGTATTATTCAACTGTCAACCCATTAGGAGTATATGCACATGACAATACCATGATACATGTTTTTCTTCTCATCATCTCTATTCCCATTGTGACAATATGTAACAATTTAAATTATATTTTTTTACTTCAAGTTTTTCTAATTGAAAATACCAATACCTTTAATAAAAAGCAAAACAGATAAAAATAGAAGAGAAATAAAATGATACTGATGGTATATGTTTGGAGGATCAAAAATCCATGTAAGAGTCGGTCTATAAAGAGAAAACTAAGAAAATGGATGGGGCATTATATAAAGATAATACCCCCAAAAGTTTTCAAGAACTAAATTCTATAGTTATACATTCTGAAAGGTTCAGAACAAAGATCTTCCTGAAGACATGGGAGACTATCAGAGATAAACACAGAAATAAAAAAAAACTAATCACACACAAAAATTAGGAATCATAAGGGCATCAGACTTCCCAAAAGTAGTATTGGAAACAAGAAGAAAATAGAATAACACATTCCATATTCTAAATGAAATGGTTTTAACCCAAATTTTTATACACAACCTAAGTATCAACCAAGTATGAAGGTAACAATGGACCATTTTATTAATATCAAATTGTCAAAAATACCACGCTGCTCTGTTCCCCTTCTTAGGAAGCCACTAGAGGATTTGCTCCAAAAAACTGAGGAAGAAAAAATAGAATAGAATACAGGGTCCAGGAAACAAGGGATCCAACAAGGGAAAGAGAAGTAGGCATTCCAAGGTCCTAGTCTCAGGAGCAGACTTGGTAGACAGTTAGGCCAGACAGGAACCTGAGGACAGAAGAAAAGAAATAAAGCTGATAGATTGTCTGAAATTTGAGTTCAGAAGTATGCAAGAGATTTGAAGAAAAACAAGCAGATGGAAAATACAAGAAGAGCTATTCTCTCTGAGAAGTATAACATTTACAAATAAAGGGAATATCACAGTGCACAAACGTGGACCAACGATGGACCATACATGTACAGCCGCATCAATGAAAACAATAAATATTGGTATAACAACAACAAAAAAGACATATTAACAAGAATGGGGAAAGGAGACAAGGGGGAGGCAAAGGATTGCTGGTTTCCATATTGCCATATTGCCAAAGGTGCATAACCACTGATTGAGAATGACATCAGTTATAAACATGCTCATAACTTATGCACCTGACTCACTTCTCCAAATAATTCAGAAGACTATGAATGTCGGTTTGTCATCAGCTGCAGAGTCCAGGCTTTCAAACCCGCTGAGGGACACTATCTCATGACGACGATGCCCAGAAGTGCGGGCTACGTCACACTCCCTGGAAACGTGACTCCCACCCAGTACGACCACCTTTTAGGTGCCTCCCGCACTTGGCCACTCCGGTGATGCACCGGAACATTCCTTGGGCCTAGCATTTCTCTTCAACGTTAGAATTTCATAAACAATGCAATGCTTGTAGGCATGACTATATTTCTTATACACTGCCTTCCAATTCTCCAGACTACTCTTTCCAATTACGAGCACATTCCCAAATGAAGTGCTGCTCAGCTAGAGGAAAGGTCAAACACTTGAAATTCTGTAAGAGTCTTGAAGATTAAGGTTTTAGGTAACAGTAATTCTGTAAAGCCTTTTACCATTATTTTCTCCTTTAAACTATATACATGGATTGTTTTGACCAATAAAAACAAAAAATTCTAATAAACTTATTTTTTAAAGTAAAGAAATCCTTATATTTCTAAAGTAAGTGCAAAGATAAGGTTCTGAGTGTCTTTCATGCCTGGGGTGCATTGGAACACAGGTCCAGTGCAGGATCAATACAGTATTACTCTTTTGTCGAGACTTCTCGCCAATAACTTGCAATAACCTTCATCAGTCCCTTGACAAATGATTTGTACGTGCCTCTGATTACTCTGCTAAGCACTCTCTTTCAGTCACAGAGAAAAAAAAGACAAAGAGAAAGAGATTTGAAGGATGTACTCATATAAATCTGATGCATGGAAAGAAAAAGTTGACCCTTTTCACCTTCCTTCTTTCATCTAAATTTTGGGTGGGACCTTGACTTAACAAAGAATAGAACTGGCTTAAAAATATCACTGCATTTATTTCTAGCCTCCTAAGTAATACCACATATACATATCCCTAAGATCACATTTTTAGTTTTATGGCCCTGCAATAGGAGAACAGTGGTTGGGAAATGCAACGTCTCACTGCTCTCCCAAACAACAACCGGACTGGTCAGAATTTCACTGTCTCAGTGGGAGCTGTTCCATCACCCCACAAGGCCATAAACGAATCATCTGAGCTGTGTGCTTAGCTCTTGGCCCTCTCTCCTAGCTTATGGATAATGAAGCTTGATAGCAATGTGCTAAAATCATTTCTCTTGATGAAAGCTTTGAAGTCTTATCCTGAAAACTGTATTTAATGACCTTTAAAGAGTTCTTCAAACATTTTGCATCGAACCAGCTATATCTTTACTTTTTCCTGTGGTTCCTCTCAGTTAAAACAACACCCCCCCACCGACTTTGTGGATTTAAGTAAATATTTAAGTAACTATTTAAGAAGCTGTGAACAGTTTGATGTGATTCAAGAATAAAGGCCATGATTTTCAAACTGGTTTTAACATTGGTGTTGGCTTAGGATTAAATATTAGCTTGTAAATTATCTGTTTGTCACAAAACAGTATGCTTTTGAATCCTTTCCTATGTTTTTCATTTTCCTTATGCAATCACCACTGTTTAAAATCACTCTCATTTACCCCCAGAACAGCACAACTTTATACTCCTCCTGAGTGATGCTTTCAAAAACCACAGTTTTCCGTCCTTGTTTTGAAATTCAAACAAGCCAGCCGAACATTTGTTAAAGCTCCCCTACCAGACAGGGGCGCACAGCAAGTCATCTGCTTCCTTCTTCAATCTCCAGGTAGGAACAGACTGCTGATTATATTATCAAATGCAGCCAGCTGTAGTTTGAGATGGCCTATTAGTGAGAGAAGTTGATACAGCCCATCAACAAATAAACAGGGAGAAATCTTCTCTTTCCATTTCATGTGATTCTGACAGATGAGAGGAATGTGACCTCATTAGCATTAGGAACAATAAGGGAGAAAACCACTCACAGAAAAAATCAGCGAGGCAAAATTACATCGCCGTCAAACTGCCTTCCCTCCTTTATGACAGACCTTTTGCTCGCAAAGCACCTGTTTCGGAGTGCCAAAATTCGGCATCAGGCTGATGTAATTACTGCTGAAGCATTTTGAGTTTCCCAGGTAAGTCTGTTTTCAGATGCCCAAAGGCCACCCTGCAGACCCCAGGGGTCTGGAGCCATGATGAGTGTCAGAGACAGAGGCTCGTCCAGCCGTCGCCTATATACATTAGAACAATGGCTGGTGTTCCCTTGTATTTCGGGTCCTTGTGCAGACTCTCCTATGTGAAGGCTGCAGGGGAAGGCTCCAGGGGTACAGCTGCTCACAGGGTTAAAAGCAAGTCTGCACTCTTTTTTAAAAAAATTATTTTCTGGAAAACTTGGCAAACAATTGCAAAATTGTAACACCACAGAAACTGTCATTAAATTTTGGAATTGTTACAAGGATATCTTGCTTTCAAATTGTAACTAGAGAAGTGACACACCTTAAATGAAAGAAATTTGGAGGAGGAGAGGGCAGGTACGATCCTGTCTGGGTGGACATGATCCTCTTTAGGAAGCTGGATGAAGCTCGGAAGTTTAGAACAGATCCAAGCAGTGATAGGCAGAAGCACACAGCTTCCATGGCGGAAGGGGCACAGACCCTCTTCCAGAGTCACGTCTCCTGGCTCTGAGTGCTGGGGGTCCTGAGACTTCTAGACATGTCAGCAGATTTTGATCATTGGTCAAAGGGTCAACAGTGGAAAACAATGAGCACCTAGACTATAAAAAGCAGCATGTTTGGCACCACATGTGACATAAGCATGAGTGGGGGTTTCTGGGCCTGGAAAGAGTGCCCATCCCTTCAGCGAAGTGGCGTTTGCAGGAGGAGGCACATTGGTTCGGAACGGCAGTGGTCTGTGGTTGCGGCACTGTTCCTGGTTGTGCTTCTCTGGCTGTTGTTTCTGCTCCACCCTCAAGATTCGACAAGGTCCATCAGGGCTGAGCAGCCCTGCTGGCCCAGCTCCTCCTCCCTCCCTCCGCGTTCTTTCCTCGCTGTGGTTACCATAAGCCGGGCTGACAAAGCAGCATTTCCTAAACTCACCAGATCATACTAAACCCCGGCACTGGGGAGGCACTGGTTAAATCCAGAGCCCCAGAGTCAACCTCTGTAAACACTGAATCACCAGAAACTTCGTATTTATCAGAAGAAGCTCCCCTCGGCGATGCCCGTGCTCAGGTCAATGCAGGAAACGTGATGGATGGAAAGAGTGGGCTTATCTCAGCCCAGGTAAATCGGTTTATTTCAAGGAATGAGCATTTTAAATAACGTGTTAGCCCCCACCAAAATAAAGACCGTAAGGAAGATTCAGTGTTCTCTAAGTCACCCAATAGTGTTAACTAGTCTAAGGTCCTCAGTCATTGCAGATGTGTCTCTGAAAAAGCCACAATATAGATCTTGGCCTCAAGGAACTTGTGAGGTGTGTTAATGCTCACACGTGGCTTTATTATTATTTGTAACCCAAGTAAGAAAATGTACAGGCTAACACGAGCTTACTTCAGATGCACTCTACGCAATGCTTCTACTGGCAACATTACAATGTCTGTTCAACTAGATAACATAGGCAAACAGAGGTTGCTCAAGGTACGCACCCAAGACAAGGATGCTAGCACACAGGGTTCGGTGGCCAGGCTGAGAACATTACGTCCACACATAGCCGCAGCTCAGTCGGGGCTCAGACAGGTTGGAGGCAGTCGTAGTAGAAAGTGGAAGTCACGATGGATGGGTAACATATTTTATAATTGGCAGATTTTTCTTCCTTTTACACTTCTGAGTCAAAGTATCTATTGGGATCTCTATAAAATTATTTATTAAGCTTATGTAACTAATACCCATTCATTAAATAATTCTTTCTATTCACTGGATGAATGATGTGTGTGCCAACCGTAAATTTTACATATCAACCGAGCCAGCCCTTGCTTCCTTCTCTACTCTAATGGAGCGACAATTACACAGTTGCCGGCTTCTACCTGCTTTTGCTGGG
Source organism: Trachops cirrhosus (assembly GCA_028533065.1). Lineage (NCBI taxonomy): Eukaryota > Metazoa > Chordata > Mammalia > Chiroptera > Phyllostomidae > Trachops > Trachops cirrhosus. The sequence goes on from CM052549.1 coordinate 4,244,598, forward strand.
AGCGGAGAGAAAAGTCGAGTGTCTGGAAAGGCCCGGGGGTGTTGTGCAGATATATACAAGCTAGAAAGGGATGTGTCCTCCTTTCCTTCTTTTATTATCCTTTCTCTGTTTGGTGAAGATTGAAGTTTTCCTTCCCCAAGATAAGTCAGATGCCGGGAAGAAATAACGATGCTGTTAGGTAGAAGGAAAATGAAGATGCATTTACCGAAGGCCAAGGATGACAACTCACAAGCAGGTGACAAGCTGAGGTTCTCAAGAGGCACTGGGGATGCCATGAGGGTTGGGAAGGGCTCTGTAGTGATTTTCTTCTTTCCTTGGGAAGCTGATGGCCCTGGGGAGGTGGAGAGCCGAGTGCTGGGGGCTCCATTCAGCTGGTTCCCTGGAGTGTGCCTCAGCCTGGAGCACCCACAGGGAGGAAATACCGGTGCATTTCTGCATTACCTTTAAGGAGGGGGAGTTATTTATTTTTTCTGGTTTGTGCTCTATACTAAACCTGGAGACTGTCTTTAGCATTTGTACTTATATTTTTTATAGTTTTCAATTGCTCTGCATTAATTCTTTCAAGGTTTTAGGTTAATTTACATCAGAGATTTTCAACCGGCGAAGAATTTGTAAAATATGCAATACATGACTATTTAGTCAGGGGCACTGACCTCTTTTCCCTTAGATTGTCCAAAAAAATGATGACAGTCAACACAACAAGAGCTGTCTGGTGTGAATGAATTAAAATAATACACATTTTTGTCAGATGAGCCGCAGAATTTCAGTAATTAGCTTATGTGTGCCCTGAGGTGAAAAACATTGAGACCCACTGGTCTAGACGACCTGTGTGAAAATCCCAGTTCAATTTTTCTTTCAATGTCCTACCATCCAGAGCCCAGGGGGCTCCAATACGGAGACAGGTGAAAAGACAGCAGCTGTCAGCAGGGAGCTGGGGCTGCCTGACCTGCTCCCCAAAGCTGATCTGCATTTCCTCCCCCCACCCCGGGACTCAGTTAAATCACACCAGCACTCTGACACCTGCCAAGCTGGGAATATTTATGTCACAGGGAAAAAAATGCAGCCAATCAGGGATTTTAAATTTTTTTTCTGCTGTTGCCTGTTTCCCAGCGAACCACCATCAGAGCGGTTTCCTCATCTGCACACAGTGGGAGCCACCCGCTCATCCTATGCGCCCTAAGCATTAGCCAGCTGTGTCTGTTCGCTTGCTTTTAAAGTCGGGAGAACGCAGCAGTGGTGGCGGTGGACGTTTGGAGCACCGCCATTTATGGCCAGCTCCAGGACGTGACCTGGCCCTCGCCACCAGTGGGGTACAGCCCACATCTCTGTCCAGCAGTATTTTCGGGGCCCCTGCCTGATGGTCACCAAGCCACGTTCCCAGGACACAGATGAGACCAACAAGAAGGCACCAGCTGTCCCTGGGAGAGAAGGGACCCTTAAGTCACGGGCACCCGAGAGCAAGCCCGAAAGTCACAGTTCAATGGCCTAACCCTCACGGATGTTTCCTCCTGCCAATCTGAACTTGGGAGGAATGGGACAGCGTGAGGTTTCACCTGCCTCTCAACCAGGTACCACAGACGGAGTTTCTGAGCTTTGAGCAAATTATAAAATGCACTTTAAAATGATATGATCATTCCTGCTGGTTTCTCATGGATAGAATCATGCTGTATAGTGTTGATACTTCTGTGTTTCTGTCCATTTCTGTAAAATGGACTATTTCTCACCCCTGTTGACTCTGACATCACAAGTTTTCATCCTAATGCACTGCTCCGTTTCCTGTTAGTGTATTTTCATGGGTAGCGGCACGCACTTGCTTTCTGCTTTTGTAAATAATTAGATGTTCTTCGAGCCCTGTGTAATTCTTCTTAGGTAGATTTAAATAATACTTTAGGAGACAGTGTCACCATAGTGGTGTCCTCCAGGGTAGCATAAACTATCACAGGAGAATGTTTCAAAAAGACTGTTAGTGCTAATTACAAATTTTAACCTCCTATCAAAGTCAAAAGACTGCTGATATTTGCAACATTGTCAGAAAACTGATCCCAAATGTTGGCTAATACTGCAGGGAAATATAGGTAATTGGTCCGCAGAGTGTCTGCATCTTCTAAAAATTTTCCTTTTGTCCTGTGCGTTTGAATATGAGTCTCTGGTGTTCACAAAATTTATGTGTCACTGATGGCTTGCCTGATTTCTATGACACCTCAGTGGAGGACAGAGTGTGAAATCTCCTCATCACAACCCCTTCCTAGAGCTGCAGCTTCGTAGTTTTCAGGAGAAAATTTAAATTCACACCAAATTGGTTGTCTTCCTACTGTATATCCAGTCTAATGCTAAATTACTTTTTTAAAAAAGATTTTATTTATTTTTAGAGAGAGGGGAAAGGGAGGGGGAAAGAAAGGGAGAGAAACATCAATGTGTGGTTGCCTCTCATGCATCCCCTACTGGGGACCTGGCCCGCAACCCAGGCATGTGCCCTCACTGGGAATCGAACCAGCGACCCTTTGGTTTGCAGGCCAGCAGTCAAACACTGAGGCACACCAGCCAGGGCCTAAATTCCTTTTCATTTATTGTTATGTTCTAACGTTATTCACTACATTCTCCTGAACAGACAAACATAAAACGAGCACATTATGTTGCTCTGAGGTGCGCTTTTTATCTCCTTCAGACATCTACCCTGTGGACTGCTACTAAGAAACGAAAAGGGGGAGCAAATATTTCATGGAAACCTTGTCCTCACATTCTCTGCAAATGTAAGTGGTCAAAATCCAAATATATGCCAGACTTGGGGAAATAAGCATATGCTACTTTCCTATATATGGATGTGCTATTTAGTAACTCTGGTCTTGACTGGCGTTCTCTCATTTTTCATTAGTTTACCATTATTTATTTTTATTTCCTTCAGATTGGAATGCCACCAGTACTGTCCTCAATACTGAGTCCCATGCATATGAAAGCATGGGGTATCCTCGCCTTTTTATTTTCCTTTTCCCTTTGGACATTCCTTTTCTCTTGTTCACTGCTTCCTTATCTCCCACCTCCTGCGCGTACACCTGGCCCAGGTTCCGTAACTGGCCCTCCTGTGCGGAGGGCTCTGCATTCGCTCTCATGGGAATTTCATTCACTTCTACACCTTCTACCTGTCACTTCCATGCGTCTGATTGCCATAACCATGAGACTGATTGGTCCCGACGTTTTTAAATTTCGAGTTGCAAGCTCGACCTTTCCGACAGTTCGTTTCGGATGCCCCTCAACAGCAACAGAACAAAACCGGGATGTGTTGTTTCATGTCGGCTACTTCCTCTTCCTCTTCCCACCCGCGTGCTTAAGGAAGCCAGGCTCAGCACCTGGGCTTTCCCAGTTACGCCACCGCGCTGGCCGCTCTGCTCCGCTTCCAGGGGACCCTTTGTCTCCTCTCTCTGTCATGTGATCAACGATACACGGTGCCATCCGTGCGTGTCTTCTGTGACAGCTTCTGTCGTCTCGTCCTCAGTGACTTCCTGAGTACTGTCCTAGGGACGAGCTTCTCCCTTTGTCACTCAGGCCCTGGTTATCGTTCCCGTTTTGGTTTAATGTCTTACCGCACATATTGCTCTCAGCGTCCTTCTGTCACACCTCCGCAAAACGATTCTGCACGCTCTCTCCTCTATTCCTCACTCACCTTTTCCCTCCGAGCCCAGACTTCCAACCGCAGCACCTGACCGTCCTGTCAAAGCCGATCCTACACGTAGCTTCTCTTAAACCTCACCTCCTCTCAAGCCCTTTCTGATGCTTTCAAGGTGGACCTTACCTGACCTCATGGCATAGATAGAAATAGATGTAATTTTTATATCATACTTGTTTAATCCACTGCCTGTTTGAGAACTCTCAGAGGGTACCTTTGTTCTTCCTTTCAAGTACTAAGCACCTTGTATAGAGGTAGAACGAGGTATTTCGGATTTTTCCAGAACTCTTATGGCACGAGGTCCTCCATTTCTAGCAGCAGAGGACTGGAGAGAAGCCTATAAACTCACTGCAAGTCTATTATCCTTTCATTCCTCTTCCTTCCTCCTGCCCTCTTCTTAAACTTGTAGCCATCAAGCATGACAGACCTGGCTGATGACTGAAGGGAAGGACGAAAAGCAACATCGAGTGTGAACGCACAGGGATGATTTCCAAGCGGCCGAAGCTCGGCTCCCCGGGGTTGAGAGCGGGCGGCTCTCTCCAGCCCTCGCCCCCAGAGACTAGGTGGTTGACAAACCACAGGAATTCCCTGAGGACAGTGCTTCTGTAATTTTGTTTCTTTCTCTCCTTTTTGTTCCCTGGCTCTGTAATTTTGGTTCTTTCTCTCTTTTTCTCTCTGAAATGAATGTAGGTAATTTTCTCGCTCAGAAAATGTGCCCACTGGGAGGAATATTCCTGTAGGCAGCCTGATAAAAAACAAGCAAAAGCCACTGGGCAATGTCACTGCGGCCCTTACTCTCTGGTTATTGTGTGACACAGAGTAAGGCTCTGAGAGCCCCGGGGACAGCGGCTGACAGAGGGGGCGAAGAGACACCACACGGGCAGGGACAACATGGTATTGTGGCCACGTCTCTGTCATTTCTATGAATACTCACATCATAATTAAAGACCAAAGACTCACAGTGCACGGGAAGGAGACGTGCAAGGGACCCTCACTAACTGAACTTGAATAAAGCCAGGTTCAGTGTGTCCTCACACGTGCCAGTTCTACGCACATGAACCTAAAATGGTCTCCAGAATGTAGACGGGGGTCCCCTTGCCCTTAGTGAAGCCCTGGCTTTGCCTTCAAGAATTCAGAGGTTCTCCAGCTTTGCATTCCATTTGTGTGACCTGCAAGCTACCTCCTACCAGCAACAGTTCTTACAGCCCAGACCCTAATTAGGACATTTGTCTTCTTGGTGGTGCTAATTAGGAAAGCAAGTATAGTAGTGTTTTAATATGTAGCAACAAATGCCCTTTTCTTGCTTAAATCACTGTGCTTGTTTCCTTCATGTAAGCAGATACTACCTTGTGAGCATCGCTGGCCACATGGAGCTCAGGCATGGGGAAAGTCCCCAGTGCTAACAGGCTCATTTGTGGCTGTTAAGGTTGTGGTGACTTTAATGAGTCTGTAAAAAGGACAAGCAATACAACCATTGTGGTTCCGTGGATTTTACATCTGTTTCCACCGCAAGTGCTGATGTTCGTCTCCTTGCACTCATCACAGCTTCCCAGAGTAGAAGGTTCTCAGTAAAATTTCCGGCACAGGTTATTATATCAAAACGTTGGCTTCTTCTGCAAGACAGGCGACTAGTCATTAGCAGCTACATTCATCCGCTGGGATAGCTTTTTTCCACTGAGTCTGAGTCTATTTTAATAACTCGTGCCGTTAAGTGAAAATGAGTGAATTTCTTCCAACAGTTCTTTGGTTTGACCACGTACTAGTGAAAACCCCGACTAGGTCAAGGGTCTCATCCGCCCAGAGTCAAGTAGTGAGCAGCCCCCGTGTCTGGAGGTGACACATGGCTCCCAGGCCATCGTCATCGTGCTTGACTGGGGTTATGGTAGTTGGTTTGGTTTGGGCAAAAATTTGGTTGAAGTGACAAATTGGTTGATTTAGAATATTTTCTATCCTTCATTTCCATCTGTGGCTGAGATTCGTAAGCGATTAGGTGGTCTGGCAAAATGCACCTTTCAAATTTTGAGCCTTCTTTAAGGATTTACAGTGTATTTGACTTTCCCTCATCTAATTCTACTTTCTGGCTTATATTACAATTTTGTATTTTAATGCAGGAAAACATAGGGGAAAAATCAAACGGCTTTTAGCCACATTATCTAACTGCATTGCTCTTATAAGGTTCCTAATTTGAATTCCAAGAAAGCGGGGCTCAGAGGTCTGACATGTGAAGCGTTAGGAGGAGAATGACCAAGAAGACACGGTCTGGACCAGGGAGGCCTTGACTTCACACTGGGACCCTGGCCCTGTGCGTTACAGAACCCTTTATCAGTTACAACACAAACTGCTTATACTAGAAATCACACGTGTTGCACATTAGTGTTATTATAAGGACATAAAAATATATAATGTATTAGTTCCCAAGTTCATTATGCAAATAACCTGCATACTGCAATATCTCACCACCATGGAAGACTTTTACTGCTCTAACTTTGGAATTTAAAAAAAAACTTGTTAGTAACAGTGTTATGTGGAACTTTCGGCCCTACTTTATGCAGGACCATGACTTTTGTGCAAAGCAAGATGCTGGGTGTATTTTAGTTTCTTGTTTCTTGAATGTGAATTTTGTAGGAAAGGAATATTTTTAGTTTGTTCTACTAATAAATACTTATAACAACAAAGTAACTGATGCTCTCACTCAGTAAGCATGAAGACAGAAAGCAAAAGTGGAAAATAACTGAAGTTCTGTCACTTGTTCTTAAAGGTATGGCAACCGATAGCTCTAGGTTTTTGAGATGGAATTTGCTCATTCACCAACTATTTTTTTCTTCATGCATTTCAAAATAGCACAAATTTTCATTATTTCCTTACTTTCTACTTCTTTGTATTAGGTCTTTTAAATTTTTTAATTAATGGAATAGTGCATGCATCAATTAAAATTTGCCACCTTCATAAATAAATTGAGTACAGAGTTAATCATTACTTTAAAAAGGTGATGTGGATAACTCTTTCATAGCCTTTCCATTGTATTTTATGGCAATTAATAAGTGTTAAATAATGCGTATGTAATACCATGGGCTCCTTGGAAAATATGAATCCTCACAAATAATGATAACAACAATTATGATTTATTCAGAAACTGCACTGTGCCAAGCACATGCTAAGCAAATGCACAGGTCATACTAAGATTTTTAAAGATTTTTATTGAATTTATCAGGGTAAAACTGGTTACTAAATTATACAGGTATCAGGTGTATCACTCTATAACACATCATCTGTATATTGTATTGTGTGTTCCCCACCCAAGTCAAGCCTCCTTCCATCCCCATTTACCGGCCTTTACCCTCTTCTACCTCCCCCTCCCCCTTTCCTTCTGGTAATCACCACACTGTTGTGTCTCTTAGTTGTCTTTTTGTTTGTTTGTTTTTACTTAATCCCACCACTTTTTTCACCTGGCCCCTGACCCTCCCTCCCCTCTAACAGCTATTAGCTTGTTCTCTGTATCTGTGAGTCTGTTTCTATTCTGTTTGTTTGCTGATTTTGTTCATTAGATTCCACAGGTAAGTAAAATGATATGGTATCTGTCTTTCTCTGACTGGTTTATTTCACTTAGCATAATACTCTCCCGGTCCATCCATGCTGTCACGAAACGTAAGATTTCCTTCTTTTTAAGATTCTTAAATTTATTTTGTCAAGTCTAGACATAGGTCTGCCCACCCCTATAGTTCAAATAACCCTTCATCAGGAAATAGGACCTTTTAGGATTTGGAACTGCGTCCTCTCAGCCAGGCAGCCTGGAGCTATAGACAGCTGTGTGTTCGAAGCTTATTTCCTGCGTTCATTCCGACCCTCGGCTTCCTCAACCACGACGGTGAGGTCCGTGTCTTTGGTCAGGTTAGACAGGAGACCGACGCCGAGATGGCAGAGGTTTGCTGGGTAGGAGGCAGTGCTCTCAGAAATGGCATTTGTGAAGAAGTGATGTACGCAGAGAAGCTGACTTCTATACAGGGACAGCAAGGGCCTGAGCCAGATTCTCCGGGGAAGGCTTTTGAAGAAGGGGTCTTCAGGTAAGTGATTCAGGCCTCTGGACCTTCTCATCAACAGTACATTGGATACAGGCATTTTTCTGGGAAGGAGCTTCAAAGCTAACCCTTCCTGCCCCTGGGGAGGGAATGCCTTGTTCCTGAGTGGGAGTCTGGTGGCACACCACAGGGGTCTTAGAGAAGTGGGCCTGTGCATCTGCTTAGCATGTGCTTGGCACAGTGCAGCCTCTGAATATCGTAGTTGTCATTATTATTTATGAGGATTCAGTTATTCTGAGGAGCCCGTGGGATTACATACACATTGTTTAACACTTACTAATTGCCATAAAATACAATTAAAATGTAAGGCGGTTGCTTCCTTTTGAGGCCAATTCCAGCAAGCTGCTTCTAGGCACATGCACCGAGGAGAGCAGATGGGTCTGTTCAATCACTGGGATAACCCCTCACATCACACCGGGTCTCCTCCTTCCTGCCGGTGTTCCGTGCCTAACGTGGAACGCACTCCACGGAGGGTTAATTCAAAAGCCCAATGCATGCATGGTGGCCCAAAGTACTAAGTGTTTCCAAGGGACTTCCTTAAGCATTAAATTTTTCATTGGCCAGTTAACGGGCTTTGAATTATTTTTAATGGATAAAACATTTTAGCGGCATTCTCTAGAGACTGCTCTGATTTCAAATGGAGCATTTCCAATTAATCTAAGGAAGACATTATATAAACACAAGTGAACAATCTCATGGCAATAGATAATAACAATATTGCTGCAAATTATTATAGCTTTATTCACTAAGCAATTCAAAGAGTTATTCTAGACATAATCAAACCCATTCTTGCATCTCCACAGGCTCTTTGGATGCAGGTATTATTGTCCCATAATTGACCCCCAGGGAAGACGTTCAGGCTGAATTATCATTTCGTCTTCTCCAAGCCTCATTACAGAAATCCACTGGTTACATGGCAGACTCTCTTATCAGTTCTACGGCTGTGCATGTGTGTGTGAAGGATGACAGGGCCGTGAAAATGAATTTTGGAGAAAGGTATTACAAAACCCAAAGAATAAATATTTTTCTTGCACCATTTGACATAGGGTATTTCTTACCCTTATTTTATATATATATAATATATAATATATAATATATAATATATAATATATAAAGGGTATTATATATAAGGGTATATATATTGTTTTATATTGCATATATATAATTATATACACCCTTATATTATAACCTTATATACAATATATAAAAATACTTATTTTATATATAACCTGGTATATATATAATATATTATATCAAATTATACATATGTCAGATTATATATTATATCTGATTATATATATTATATGATATGATATAGTATACAGTCAATATTATATATGGTTACATGTGATTATATATGTGATTATATATACATCAGATTCATGAGTGTAAAAGCCTAATACCCCTACTTTAATAAGCTCTCTAAATAACATTTGAATGGGTTTCTGTCATCAGAGACGTTTATCATAAAGAAGGCCTTTGTTTTACTGAAGTGATCTAAACATATACATCACGGTAGTTTTGCTCTGTTCCAATGCAGGGCGCAGTGTCTGACAGCGACACGCACCCCACTGAGTGCTCCCTGGAGCGGGTGTCCAATGCGTACAAAGGAAGGGCGGAATGGAATGGAGGTGCTGAGGCACAGAGTGGCTCGCGTGAGGACCTGCCACAGCGGCCGCACTGAGTTCCTTTTCCTACTGCATGGCATGCCCCTGCAAACGAGGTCGTTAGCAGGAGCCCCAGTTACCAGTATTTGAGTTGTGTTTCCTTTGTGAGTGCTTATGGGGCTGTTATCTTGTAAGTCACACTCAAATTTACTTTGCACAAAGTAAGATGGGTGTACCAAGTGCAGAGAGAGCCGCAAAAACAACAGTAGGAGTAGGTGGACCCACAGCTAGGAATGAGAGCAGGATCAGGTAGCAACTGGCTGCTGAATACATTTGCATATGCTAATAAACATGTCAAACTCCAATAGGTCATCAAAAACCAGTTTGAACATATTTCATATTTTCTCACTATCTGAGATATGTGAGCTGTTCACAGCACAGTTCCCCTTGGGTAATTTTTTTCTTTTTTTCAGAAAATCTGGCTCTGAAGATAAGTAGTGCCCTGGCTTATGAGGACGACAGGACATTTGCTTTCTTACAAGGGTTACTCACACTTAGCTGAGATCACGAGGCACTGACATGGGTAAGCAAGCATCAGTGTCTGTCCTGAGGCAGCTGTGTGCTGCACTCTTTGGCGCGATGGGGAACGAAGATGATCGATCGTTCAGGAACGCTGTGAAGATGAACAGAAAGGATGTCAGATGTATCTTGTTCTAAAAGAAAAAGCTGCCATGCTTAAGAACAACTGCTTTACATTCATTTTACCTGTTGCAAAGCAAATGAAATCTAAGTTTCAAAATTCCCTGTCTCACAGGAGAAATAAGTATCAAAGATGACGCCGAAGGGGTAAGTCCGAGGATGGGCTAGGGTAAGATATCCATTTAGCCTTCCGTGAGAATCACCTGTGCACTGGCCTGCACGGTGCATGTTCTCAAACTGTGGTCACTCTGAGTGCACCTCGGGGAACCACATAGTGTTCAAACAGCACAGTGAAAATCCAAAGACTGAGGTCAATTCTGGTTTTTTGTGCCAGTCAGGACAGGCACAAAGTAGAACTCCTGTCTCGTCACTGAGAATTCTGAGCACATTGGGATTCCGGTCCTGTTGAGCCCAAGCTTCCCCATGGCTTCCTGTCCCCACATGAACATTAATATCAACATAAACATAAGCACAGCACCTCTTCTGCGTGTGGCCGTGTCACAGGTGACATGAAGTGAGGAAAATACGAGATGCTTGATTTCTGGGAACGTCTGACCTCCCACTTGACTGAATTGGATGTGACTGAAGAAGTTCGGTTTCCATTTGCTCTATTTCTAGTTTATTATTGCAGTCCCGCAAATAACAAAAAGAATAAGAAGTGCTGAACTCAAAAAAAAAAACCTTAAACCATGGCAAATCAGACAGATTAAACGTGGAGTGATAAGCAATTCGCCTCTCACCCAGCAGTGTATTGTGCTGGGTGCAGCTGCGTTCGGTTCACACTGATCTCTCAGGAGCCGCAAGGGCTCCCAAGGCCCGTAAGACATGGTGAGTCTCTCTCAAGTAACTGACTTCTTAACAGCAAAACGCGACAAGAATACAAATGGCGACTATGTGTGGTACATTCAATAGGAGAAATGTAAATGAAAGACTGGAGGCATTTAGGAAATAAATGCTACCAGGAACTGAGTGACCCAAATTTGGAACAGTTAAGGGAGGACGTGACTAGGGGGAGGAACACGGAGGCGTGGGGGCGGGAGAAGGCAGAGTCCTGGGAGGAGAAGGGTGGTGAAAAGCGCCGTGGGTGTCCAGGAGTCGCACAGAAACCACCTGACATGCGTCTCTAGGCAGGAAGACTGTGGACTCCGAGTTAAGAAGCTGTGATTTTGGAACCAGATCTGTCGCTACCTGTGTGACCTTAGGAATGCTACTTGAGATAACTGGTTAATGAGCCTCATTTGGGAAAAAGAAACAACTGGGCTTGCCCAGCAGTCCCTAAGGTCCCCTTCAGCTCCGAAACGCTTGGACTCCCTGGGTGCTGGCACACACAGCGGTCACAAATGCCACATTCATGCTCAGACAAAGAGGAACATGGGCTTGTCCAGCCAGCGAATATGAGTCCTCTGTGTCTGTACTTCATGTCATTGAACAGAGAGATCCTCAGGGCACATTAAAAGTGGGCAAGCTGGTGCAGACACGGAGTCAGGAAATGCGGCAGGGGTGGGGGGCGGCTTTTTCTGATGTGCAGCCAGAACAATGACTGATTGGGGCCACAGGGCATCTGATCAAGACCTGGTGTGATGACAAAGGGGAACGGGAATCACTACTCACTATGGTGTTCTGGGAAAGGATGTGCTTCAGGTAGAGCTTGAGGGCGCAGACTTCGCTGCTGAAGCCTGGGAGACAAACGGGAAGGGGGTGCTTAGGGATAGGGTGGGAGTTGGAACGGTGCTGTGGCTGCAGTGGAGAGGAGACAGGGTATGGGGAAGCTGAGCATGAACGAGATAACACATTGCTTCTGAGTCTGAGCAGCCGAGGAATGACAGGAAGAGAAGACTGGGGAGGCAAAGTGGCACACGATGCTGCTTGCTGATTAAGTTTCATCTGACCTCAGAAAACTAAAAATGGATCTGCCTTTTGACCCAGCAATTCCACTGTTGGGACTATATCCTAAGAACCCTGAAACACCAATCCAAAAGAACCTATGCACCCCAATGTTCATAGCAGCACAATTTACAATAGCTAAGTGCTAGAAACAACCTAGGTGCCCATCAAGAAATGAGTGGATCAAAAAACTATGGTACATTTACACAGTGGAATTCTATGCAGCTGAAAGAAAGGAGCTCCTACTGATTGCAACAGCATGGATGGAGCTGGAAAGCATTATGCTAAGCGAAATAAGCCAGGCAGTGAAAGACAAATACCATATGATCTCACCTTTAACAGGAACCTAAACAATAAAACAAAGAAACAACTACAATATAACAAAAGACACTGAAATAGAGTCTGGTTGACAGTGACCAGAGGGGAGGGGGAGGGAATTTCAGGGGAGAAGGGAAGGGTTTACAGGAACAAATATAGAGGACACACGGACAAAAACTAGGGGGGCTGGAAATGGGAGGGAGGAGGGGAGGGAGAGGTGGGTGGCCTGGAATTGGAATAAAGGATAGAAACTGTACTGAATAATGACTAAAGTAAATTAAAAAAAAAAAGAAATAAGGGAAAAAAAA